>KV459502.1:0-76100 GCA_001662645.1 Pseudogymnoascus sp. 03VT05 | reverse complement strand
CCCCCCCATCCCCCTCCCCACCCCTCCTCCTTCCCTGATCTTCTACCGTGGTGCGTGCTGCTGCTCTCCCAGCCCCACCGTGACAGCTGCATGATGCTGGATGATGCTGGATGCGGTACCCTAGCCGCTTAGCCTCATCGCTGCATCCCCTTTCTCGTCCTTCTCCGAGACAGTAAAGATCCTGTTGACGGGTGGGGAGATGGAACTACTAAGTAACGAGTTTATATGGGGAACCTATGACATTACCAGGTTGATGCCGTGCCCCTCTCTATTCTATCCTACCTATCTCTATCTAGCCACAGCCAACAAGCCTTGTTTGTGTATATAACCTCCCCCCCTTCCCCTCCACAGCCTTCTCTCTTTTTCTTGTTTGAACAACACTTACAATTCATTACACACTCTCTCAACACTCAACACCCAACAACATACACACTACCGCTATAATGGATTTCCTCAAGAAGGCCGCCGATGGGCTCCAGGGCAACAAGAACGCCGCTGCTGGTGGTTCGGCCCCGGCTGCTACTGATGGATCCGCCAACGCTGCTGGTGGTGCGTCTACTGGACAACAGCAGGATTATGGAGATAAGGGTATGTACTTCCACTCCCCC
The DNA here is from genome assembly GCA_001662645.1 of Pseudogymnoascus sp. 03VT05. NCBI lineage: Eukaryota > Fungi > Ascomycota > Leotiomycetes > Thelebolales > Thelebolaceae > Pseudogymnoascus > Pseudogymnoascus sp. 03VT05. The sequence goes on along the minus strand of KV459502.1, from coordinate 75,492 downwards.
TTCCCTTTACCCATTTGATTTGAGTGGTGATGGGATGGGAAAAAGAAGAAGAGAGAGAGAAGAGTGACTGACAACTCCCCAGCTTTCGCAGCCATCTCCAAGAAATCCGGCCACACCTTCTCCGCCGACCAGAGCGAGAAGATCACCGATGGCATCCGTGGCGCATACGAGAAGGCGACGGGGAACAAGGTTGATCCTAAGTACTCCAACTAGAGCGATACCCCGAGGGTGTGTTGTGCTGTGTTAGGGATGGATAAGAGGGATATGATGGATGTGGTGGATATGGGTGTTTTTGTTTTGGGAGGATGATGATCCATGGGTCTTGATTTATATGAATAGGAATTACTATCAATCGCTGTTTTTTGAGGTTATTGGTTTTTTGAGATGTGTGGATGTTATGTGAATATGGTGCGTGAAGGGGATCGGAAGGGTGATTCTATAATGGCGTGGTCCCTTCTTTCTATTTCGGGATAAGATAGCGCAACTCTAGTAGTCCACGTACGTTGCACATTCTCGCTCACCGAGAAGACAACTTCCAGATTTCAAAACTTAAAAGTTCATTACTACATTCCACCCACCTTAAGCCTACCTTTACTGAAGAAGCATGGAGCCCATCCCACCTCACTTCCCATCAAACGATGATTCCTGCGTCCGAGGAAGATCACCAGTCGCCAAACGCCGCGAGTGGCTCATGCATGGTGTCTATAACCAACCAACAGACCAACCAACCACCCAACAGCCACCAACAGCGGGGTAGCTGTTGCGTGTCTCTAATAGCCGACACCGACACACCTGTAACTTCCTACAGTAAGTAAGTCGAAGCTTTCATTTGATACAGACCCGTTTCATGCATAAAGAGAGGTATGATATGCACAGTCAGACACAGCATGTAAGGATGCTTGGCTTTTGTGATAGTTGCCTAATATATAATATATAATATATATATATATATACGCACCCACCCATTCCTCCAGCCCTACATCCTCCGCCATACATCCCCCAGCCCATCCTCCCTCTCTCTCATACCCCATACCCACCCCTCCTGCAATTCCCAATCAACTTCACTATCGCCATCCAACTAAGCAGCCAGCCTTGGAATTTTTTGATGTCTTTTTTTGTATTATTACTACTACTACTACTATTATTTCCCCCAAAAGCATAATCCTACAATGTCAGACCACCAAGCCAACGAACCCTCCCCCCTCCCCACCAACAAAGAAGACCGTAATACATCAGAAATAGACGACGAAGAAGATTGGGCCGACAACTCCAGCGTCACCACCGACGACGACGAACCCTCCTCAAACCCCCTAGGAAAAAAAAACATCCACGCCCGCCGCTACACTCTAATCCCCAAAGACGAAGATGGTTCGTTCACAATCGAAGGCGGTCGAAAGCCAAAGGAAATCCACATGCCACCTAGGTCCGAGATGTCAGAATATGAGAAAAATCTAGCCAACGCGGATTTTGTATTGTTCGTCCCCTTCCCCCCCTCCTTCCCCAAGAAAACCTAGGTCTTCTCATAAAATAGCTGCTTGCTGCTTGCTGCTTTTCCCAAATCCCTAACATCCGCCCGAACCCAACAGGACGCGTCTTTCACTAGCCCGATTCCCGGGTCGAAACGGACATATCTCGCCTGGTATCTACTACGCGGGCTATGTCTCCCGCACACTCGAGACGATGGCGGAGGAGTTCCAACACTACCAGAAACTATGGCTCGCGAGCCCCGCCTACGTTTCCGTGCAGAGCACTATTCGCGCCCTGAAACGCGACCAGGATAGTCGTGTTCCAGTTGACAACATCGTGTGTCTCGCGCTCGGAAGTCCGCAGAACATGAAAGAAGAGTGTCGAGCGGCGAGCTTGACGCAGGTAGCTGTCTTGCTTACTATTGTCGAGGAATTAGGTATTTTCTATCTACCATAATAGCTCGAAGCACATTTCATCCGGTCTGATGATGTATATCTCTAGATTTAAACCCACAAACCATGCCGGGAAAATTCATCGCGCAGGACCCGGTCTTCACGCCCCTGGACGCTGAGTTCCTGGCTTCCCTCGGCTTCCTCGTCAAATCCGACCCGGAAGGTTTCCTCTCCATCACCCCCACCACCCTCGTCTTCTCCATAGCGGGGTACCTCGAGATGGACTGGGTGATTAGTCAGGGTCCCTGGCCTGCAGCGCTGATCTGCAGCGATGTAGAGGCGTTTATTAATAGACTTCTGGAGGATAGGGTGAGGGAGGGGATCAAACTGGTTGTTCCGACGAGGAGGGAGAGGGGGGAGATTTTGGGGATGTTGGGGGGGTGTGATGTTGTGGGTCTTGTGGGGGATGATTATGATGATGATGGGGGGTTGGAGGGGTGGGAGGGGGTTGGGAGGCAGAGGGTTTATTGGCGGAGGAAAGGGGGGGAGGAGAAGGGAGTCTAAAGCGTTTTTTTGGAGATGCGGAGGGTGTTAGTAAGTGGCGTTGAGAAGTAAGCTGTTAAATCAATGGTATTCATAATCTTCAACCTGACAAGTTCGTACTATGCCATACCCAGATGGCAGGTTCAAACTATATCGCACTCAGCTGGGAGATATCGATCTCCGTATCCCTCCTTCCATAACCCGTACATATATCATATCCCAACCCAACACCGAACAACCATACCCATACGCCTTTCCCCACCCACCCACCCATCCAGACTAAAGTCGTTCCGATATACACCCTCCATCCAACCTAGCTCCATATTCCCCGCGCTTCAAAATGCATAAAATGACCCGTCCATCCGTCCCCCTCGTCCCCATTCCTCCATCCCTTCCCCACCCCCCACCCCCCTCTCACCCCCCTCTCTCCCATCCCACCCCCTACTCATCCTTATAAACCTGATAACTCATAACCATCATCCAGAACCAAAACGCATCCCCCACCAACAAAAACGCCCACCCCGCCGTCCAACACTGACAAATCGTATCCTGCATCAACCACGCCAGCGTCCTCTCCCCCTGTCCCCTACTCTCCTGCCCCGCCACATACAGCGCGCAGTTCCCGTTGACGTCGCCTTGGGGTCCCCAGAGTTCGAGGCTGATGACGATTAGACCCACCAGCCAGAGGACGAAGAGGATGAAGGAACCGAGGATTACGATGCCGGGGAGGAGGGCGCGCGCGTTGATGAGATACAATAAGAGGATGACGAAGGAGAGGCCGAGGGCGCCGATGGTGATGTTGTAGGTGAAGTACCTGGGTTCGTTAGCTGCTATCGTTTACTTTGCATCCCCATTCCGTCCAAGCGGGCGCGGATGGGGTTGGGAGGGGGTGTGATGAAGTGAGAAGAGAGAAAACGTACCAAGGCGTCCCAACACCAAGCTGCGACTGCACAGAGTTGAAACTCGCAAAGATCCCCAACACGCTACTCGACGACACTAACACGATGAAGAGCCAGAAATTGAGCTGCGCGGCGGGCCAGCGGTACTTGCGGCGCACGAGGCGCACTTCGGTGAGGTCGGAGATGGTGGTGCTTGCCATTGCGCCTTATTCCTGTCTTTGCCTTTCGTTTCCTATTCCCTTTCTTCTCGAATATAAGATTTCGTAGCTATGTGATAAATTCGGTCTCCGATCGATAGCGACGATGCGCTCTCTTCGTCTGTCACTTCAATTCGCGTCGTTGATAATTTTCCCTCCCAAGACACCAGGGTACCACGCGCGTTATAAACCCCTCCGCCGCCAGACCCTCTTCCTTCACTCTCAGGCAGCTACAGCACAGCAGGACCTTACCAGCACCTCCCGAATGACTGTACACCAGCACTCACCGCAGCGTAGCAGTCGTGGAGCAACACCCACAGCGACACGTCCTCTCACCCTCCACCCGTCTCGTCGCGCTATCCGCGCTATCTGGGTCCCGTTCCTGGCGCGAAAGCGTGCCACGTCGGTTGGGCCTACGCGCCTTTCGTCTCGTGACTTGTCGGGGCGAATGAGTCGTGCGTCCGGGGCGATTGATTCGATTTAGGGTTCGTTGGGATAGTGTAATAGCGTAATAGCGTAATAGTAAAACAAGCGGAGCTGATGAATTTGAGTTTTTGTTGTAATGAGCGGTGATGCGACGATGAGGAGGGAGCGTTGGTGATTGTGACGACATGACAAGGCGGTGGTTTGGAGGGGGCTGGTGAACATCCCTGTCGCTGCCCGGTGGAGGGGTGGGTGGGGTGCTAACGGGATTTGGTGGGACCGGGCTGGGTCGCTTGGGTTTGGCGACAGGTACGCTGCGGATAGGTACTGTGCGGGAGGGTCCGTTTGAGGGGACCTGGGACCTTTTTGGCGGATTTTTTTTATAGACGACTGTGGTGAGGTTAGAGAAGACTAGCTCTGTAACCGTGATCGTGATCGTGATCGTTGTAGAAGCTGGCTCATAAATGCCTAAGAGCATTCTCATAGTAGCCGCTCTTCAAATCACACCCCTAGACAAAATAGAACGAGCTCTAGATATTTCATCAAACATTAAAATCTCAAAAGACAACAACTAATGCTAGTAGTACCTCCACAAAAGTTTCAGCTATCTACTTTTACCCGAACTCCGAGTCCTCTCATCCACTCTCCTTTTGCGGGCTTGCTTATTTACGCGCTGGAAGTCACATCAAACAACATAATCTACGCGATAAGCTTCAGCCCGCTCCCATTCTTCCCCACCTCGCACACCTCGCACACCGCGCACACCGTGCCTTTGTACTTGGACTGGTACTTGCTCCCGTCGAAGGCGCAGGTCTCGAAGGCGCTGCCGCTGTAGATGGGCGTGTGGGATGCGGCGCAGATGTCGAACTCGGCGAACTGGTCGAACTCGATTTCATGCGCGTCGTTGGGGCTGCGCTCGCATGAGGCTTTGATCTTCTTGGCCTGTTGAAGAGAGAGATGTTAGTAAGTATTAGGGGATTAGGGGAGTGCGGGGTAGCGGGGGAGAAGTCTTACCTGTTCCAAGACCTTTGCTCCACCGCCGTTGGCTAGTATACGGTTGGCAAAGCTTAATGCGGAACTCAGGTTCTTGTTGGTGTATGCTAGCTTCATCGCGCTCATCAGCGCAAGCTGTCTGTGAGGAACTTCGAGCTTGGGGATGGTGAAGTATGCGGAAAGCTCGAGGCTCTTCTTTAACTTCTCTGGCGACTTGGCCACCTCGTCGTTGGTGCCGAGGTTGCGGCGGCTCAGCTCGATGGCAATGGCAACGCTGTACTCGGATGCCGAAGTGATGAGTTTCTTGGCCTCGTTCACCTCAGATGGAGTAGGAACCACGTTGACAAGCAGCGCGTGAAGCATCTGCTTGAAGATAACTGCTCCATCCTCAAGCTTGTTGGTGCGGACAGAATCGTATCCCTTTTGCAGGAAGTTGGCCGCAATAGACTCCAGGTCATCTGGAATGAATGGCAGGACGCTCTGGGGGTTTGTCTCATCCAAAGTTCTCCTGACGTAGTTGACAAGCGGTGGCTGGCCTGGGAATGCGGGGACGTATGTTCTCGAAGCCTCAAAGATCGACATGAAGCGGGGCTTTAGAGGGGCGAAGTTCACCGCGCCAACTTGTCTGTTGAGGAGCTGCATAGCACTCTCGAACGAACCGCCAGCCACGTGGTCCGCAGCAAGCGGGGAGTTGCGAGCCCATAATTCGGCCTCGCTGCTCCCAACACCGATATCTGCGCTTTCGATGTTGACGAAATCACTCTCGGCCTCTGGAACGATATCATCGCCCATATCCCAGCCAGCAGCGTCATCCTCGTCATCAGCGTCAATCAAGTGGCCGTTCTGTTTCGCGACACCCTCATCTTCGCCATCCTCAAACCCGAAGCCGTTCGTTGCAGCAGCAGGCTCATCTTCTAATGAGAGACCCTCGACCTGTCCCAGAAGCGCCTTCTCGAAGAATGATTGCGAAGTGGCCTTGGTTGGCCAGTTGGCCTTGTATGTAGACACCACCGCTCTGGGGGTAGAGAGCGGGACGCCGATTGCGGGTAGCGTGATTTGGTCTTCGGTCAATCCAGTTGCCTCGAGGATGCTCTCACATTCTTCGGTCAGGTCATGAGCCTTAGCGGTCATGTATGCCAGCGGGTCTAGTATGATTAGCTTACGTCCAATAGGAGGGATACTGGTATCTTACATAGGTCAATCTCCTTGAAGATCTGGATCCTGTCGTTGACATCGCCAAGGTACAAAGCGTTCTGGAAGCGGGCAGTGAAGTCGCCACGGTGCTCTGCAATCTTTGCCATACGTGCAAGCTTCGCATCATCACCCGTAGCAAGGTAAAGGAAGGAAAGCTTATCAAACTGGCGAAGCTTCTGGTATGTCATCTCGACAATTTGATGGTTTCCGTGGGCAAGAGCTTCGGTGCCTAGGCGGGTCCAAAGCTTAGGCTTATCAAGCTGCTTTGCCATCTCAACAGCAACGTCGAGATTGCCACATTCGATAGCCAGCTCGAAACGTGTCTGAGGATCTTGAACGAACTGAAGTGCAATTTCCGGGTAGCCCTTCTTTTGCAGGTAAGAGATGATGCTTTGACCAACAAGACTGGAGTTCTTGATAATCTGCAACATCTCCTCGTAGTTGCGCTTAACCAGGGCCAGCTTGAATCTGTATTCGGTGGGATCGATGTTGAGAACCTTGGGCCTTCCGTTTCTATCCAAGCAGTATACAGTGCGTGCCTTGACGCGAACAAGATACACTGTTTGATCCAAAGTCCTCACAATGCCGTTGTCGCCATTCAACAGGGTATACTTGATGTGGTTCAGAGTAGAATATAGCAGCACGCCGGCATCGTCCCAAGTGGCGCTCTTGATCCTGATCGTCTCGTGGAGTGTGCTGACTTGTTCCAATGTCTTTGTAACAATAGTGACGTTGTGCTTGCTCAACAGCGCAGCATACGCTCCATCGTTGGACCAGACAACATACTTGACTCCGCTAATTGCCAGCTCTGCCACATTCTTCTTCTGCTGAATATCGTATAGGTGCACAGCCGTTGGCGTAATAAGTAATAGGTTGCCAGTTCCGCCGAAAACGATATCGGAAGTACCTGCCGGGGGCTTGATCGTCTTAGTTGTGGAGTTGGAAAGATCCTTGATATCGATCTGCTGTGCCGCCTGGTTGAAGACGGCAAAACGGTTGCGAGCCACAAAGACGGCGGAGTTACCAGGACCACGCTTCTTGAGCTTCTCGTCAGGGATGCCACCGTCCCTTGGAAGAACAATCAGCTCATAGGTTCCCCCCTCAGCAGGCGATGCCACAAGGACAGATCGCTCAGCTGGGTTGTAAGATAATGTACGAGGAGGAATCCACGGGCTGCCAAGCTTCTTGATTGTCTCCAAGTTGGGGCTCTCGATATTTTTCGTGAGGTCGTAAGAACGGATCTGCTTGTCCTTGGTAATGAAGAAAAGGTTGTTTTGATAGACGGCAGAGGCAGGGCGCTCGCGCTCCAGCTTGAAAACCATAACTCCATTATCGTGGCCAGCCGCAAACAGGTTTATCTCCGGATGCGCGGCAATAACCCAAAATCTATCATTTTCGCGCCTGAACGACTGGACTGACGTCCTCTTGTTCAGATCCCATACTCTAATCGTTTTATCTTCGCCAACAGAAAGGATGAGGTCCTGGTGTGGGTGGAAGAGGCAGCCAGAAGCGTTCTGGAAATGCCCGCGGCATGTGTCGACCTCCCAAGCCTTGGTCTCGCTCATGCGCCACAGCTTGACCAGTCTATCGTCACCAGCCGAAACAATCAGTGGCAGCGTAGGATGGAACGCGACCCAGTTGACACCCCTATCGTGCCCCTCTAGCACAAACTTAACGACGGCGTCTGTGTTTCCGAACATATCTGCCTGGTTGGCATTTTGGCGGGCCATCTGGTCTTCGTACACATTCGATGTTGGGGCGGAGTGCTTCTTGCGGAGACCCGAAATGTCCCACACGCGAACTGACTGATCGAGGGAGGCCGAAACTACCAGGTCGTCCTTGGGATGAAACTGAGCGCACATTGCGTAATGGTTGTGGCCAGTCATTGTGCATACTAGGAGCCAACGTCAGTCGGTATTCGTTGACAGAATACGGGGTACTTACTTAACGACCTGTTTTGCCAATTCCAGATACGAATTGTCTGATCATCAGATGCCGAGATAATCCAGGGCAGCTCATGATGAAAGAAGACTGTGCGGACATAATCCAAATGTCCATTGAGGGTGAATAGGCAGCGCCTTGTTTGTAACGACCAGACTTTGATTTTATAGTCGTCCCCACCTGAGACGAAGAGGGGTTGGGTCGGGTGGAAGTCGATGCCACGAACTGGCCCATCGTGCTCTTCGAAGCGGTCTATTAATGTGCCCATACGATAATCCCATAGCTGAATTGTCGAAGAGTGCAGAGAAACAAGAATCCATGGCCTGGAATGCATCAGTATAGTTTGCGACTGACTATGAAGGCAACCAACCGTTTGGGATGGAATGCAATGCCCTTCGCCCTGGACGACTTTGATTCGAACTGTACAAAGCAATATGTTAGCTTGCCCATGAATACACAAACGCAGATGCTCAATGCATTATTCTGGGCGTGCGAACCTTGGTGAGCATATTTGGGGAGGCCGCCATGGTCAAAAGGCGGGATGGGTGAAGCTCAAGCTTCGAGCATCAAGGGGGGGCGGTCGGGGCGGCAAACACAAGCCGTTTCTGAGCCTCCTTTTCCTGCCCAGATTGGAGAAATAAATATAAGATCAAAGGGCGGAGAAAAAGAAAGTTGCTACTGAATGTGCGAGTGCAGCTACAGTATCTGGAGATTATTGTGTGGTGCCCCCAAAGCGCAACAAGGTGGCTTTCCGGTGGAAACCTCAGGCCCAAACACATGCGCGCTAACCGCTTTTGATAGCTCTCAACCGTGTCCAGAATTTGTATCAGCCTCGTCAACCTTGTTAGTTATTTGTACTCTGGAGGTGGTTATGCTGTATATTTTGTAGCTTTCGAATGTCCAGATTATAGGCTATGTATCGCTGTGGCATTTTTTCTGTGGCATATCTTTCTTGAAGGAAGAATCGTTATATGGAAGCTTTCTTGGAACCCAATCCGTCTTGACCTTTCCTTGGCCTGGACTGTGAGGAACCTAAATTAGACCACGATGGTTCAGCTTGGGAGCATATGGAGCCTGACTGGCAGCGCCCTCGCGTTTTCCTGTCTGAAGTCTATTAAAGTCTCGGCGAGCCCGACTATAAACGTTGCGTTGGCAACTTCATTCACCTCTGCGCCATATCTTCTCGAGTTGCTGTGAGTCCATCAATGCCAGTATTGGTCAATAACCATTACTAAGTTGCCATAGTGAAACTGCCGGAGACGAAAATTCAACTTCATACTTCCCATTACTAGACCGAATTGCAGAAGGGCACTTTAAGGATGCGAGAACAGACCTTGAATTGTACAACTCCTTCGTGAAGGTGCTCCGAGATGATGGACACCTCGATTCAGAGGGACTCGCCTCCTATAGTCTTGCACTTTCTCTGCGGACTTCTGCCCCAAGAATTGAAGCCCAATACCAATTTTATGACACGGCTATTGAGCAGTCCGTGGACGATTCGTCATGCCCCGTATGGGTTCTCTTTGGAGGCAAGAAGCGTTGCTCTCCGGCACTGGACGTGGCACATGGCACCTACAACGGCCGAAGGTGAGACATTTATCATTTTGGGGTCTTATACAAGTATCACTAACATAAACCAGAGGAACTGAACAGCTGCAATTTGATAGAATTATTGGGAATCTGTCTGCGCCAGCGTCCATACTTTATGCTGACATTACGTCTCCGGAGTTTAGCCAATTCCACAAAAAATTAATCCAAAAAGCACAGAAACAAGAGATATCATACCGTATCCGCCACAAGAAGTCGACGGCTCAGGAGTCTAGACCTCTTATCGTCGGTGGCTATGGTGTTGAATTAGCTCTAAAGCGCACAGACTACATAGTCATTGATGATAGAGAAGCTGAAGCTCAAGTGCAAGAAGAGTCGATAAAGACAGAAGTTGTTCTTGAGGATGAAGAGCTTGCCGACTTGAAGCCGCTTTCGGCATCGGAACTGGTCTCCCTTGGACTGAAAGCATCGAGTTTCATTATGCAAAGCGAAAACCCGTTTGAGATGTTGACCCGACTTTCTCAAGACTTCCCGAGATATTCATCGGCCATTGCTGCTCATAACGTATCATCTGATTTTGCTGAGGAGCATCTTTATAACCGCGGTCAGCTGGTGCCAGCCGGTGCGAATGTTGTTTGGATCAACGGCTTGCAGGTATCGGCGAGGCAAATGGATGCCTTCAGCATGCTTGACATACTGCGGAAGGAAAGAAAGCTTCTGACCAAGTTTTCTCAGCTCGGTTTGACTGGATCGCAAACGGCCAGCCTCCTGTCTCACAAAGATATTGCCTTTACGAAGGCTGACGATGAACCGGCAAGATTTGATTGGAGAGACGATGGTGACGGAGTTGTTATCATATGGCTAAACAACATAGAAAAGGACAAGCGCTATGACGGATGGGCGACAACTGTTAGAACGGTATGTGGGAATTCCAACTATTAACTATAGCGTTCACTGATGGTTTTGCAGCTTTTACAAGGAGGATATCCGGGGCAATTGCCTCAGGTACGGAAAGACCTGTTCAATCTAGTTTTCCCCGTCGATTTGTCAAATCTTGAGGATGTAGAACTCGTCGTCACGCAATTATCGGAATTCGTAAAGCGAGCATTGCCATTACGATTCGGTCTAGTACCGAGAACAAATTCCAATGCTGCTCTCGAGCAAGCAAAGATTGCCTATTACCTACTGGACAGTTATGGCTTGTCGACTATGGTGGCCTACCTCAATGCATTTCATGCCTCGAAGGGCGCGGCATCGTCGATAAATGCCAATTTTGAGACTGCAATCGAGGAGCGTAAGCTCCTGGTCGACAAAGTAGCCAAATCATTGGAAGAGGTTCTCAACACAGATGAAGCCAACGGGTCAATCGAACATTCGAAACAATGGAACGCCAGACTTGGAGCAAACGACAAAGTACCTCCGGTGTTTGTGAATGGAGCTGCTGTGCCGCGCGATGAGAACTGGATGCAAGGGATGAGCCAGCGTGTTCAGCTGGATCTCCGACGTATGCAGCAGGCAGTTTTCGAAAATACCGTGACTGATGATCACTGGCCTCCAATGCTGTACCTGCATGATGCCGCTTCTGGCAGAAACCCCTTCCTCATGCCAGAGAACGACAAAGATCTTCAACTGTTTGATGTCAATGCCATTTACTCTGATCATGCCGGGGCGTTGGAAGACCTTCCTGTTGTGAAAAGCGATTCATCTGCAGCGCAGGATGACTGGGCACATATGATTCTGATAGCTGATGTTGAGAGTCAGCAAGGCAAACATCTTTTAAGGGCAGCTGCTGAGCTTCGCCAGAGGAACCCATCAGTCGAGCTTGTTATCGTCCCCAGTTCAGAGTCTCCAGCAGGAATCTTGAACATATACGATTATATGGTAACAAGGTCGTTCCAACCACTGAAATCTGACGACGATTTGCTTAGCCTGGTCGAAGCGGTGTCCATAACCGGTGGCGATGAAGAAAGACAGGTTTCGATACAGGTGTCACAAAAATGGACCGCGATAGAAGGCCTTTTGGGATCGCTGAGCTTGAAACCTGGTCAACAAGGACTTCTGTTGAATGGTCGATTAGTCGGCCCAATTCCAAGGGAGATCGAGCTGGGAGCCAGCGAATTAGAGCAGCTCCTCAGTTTTGAGAGAACCAAACGAATCAAGCCTGTTCTGGCAGCTGTTAAGGCCCTTGGATTCTCCGAAGCAATCAGCGACCCGCTGGCGAGCGCTAAACTGACATCACTTGTGACAATGTCATTCATTTCGAATGTCCCAGAGGGGATTTTCGAGCAAGCATCGACTTTGAGAATCGACTCCTTCAAGGCGTGGAAATCCGAGTTTACAGCTATTGAAATCGGCGACGAGTCCACTGCTTCTATTCATATCCAAGTCGCGCTGGACCCGGCGAGCCAGGAATCGCAAAAGTGGATTCCTATCCTGAAGGTCTTGTCAGAGCTGGATGGTGTATACCTGAAACTGTTCCTCAACCCTAAGGATATCCTTAAGGAGATCCCCATCAAGCGCTTCTACCGATATGTTCTGGAGTCAAAGCCGCTGTTTAATGCCGATGGGAGTTTGAAGGACATCAAAGCACAGTTTGCAAGCGTACCTCAGGAAGCTCTCCTGACGGTGGGCATGGATGTGCCAGCTCCATGGCTTGTAGCACCGAAGCAATCTGTTACCGATTTAGACAACATCAAGTTGAGTTCCGTTAACGGCGATGTCAATGCTGTCTATGAGCTACAACACATCCTAATCGAAGGACACTCCTCGGAGATAGAGACCGGACAAGCTCCAAGAGGGGCCCAGCTTCTCCTGGGAACTGCAGCTGACGCCCATTTTGCCGATACAATCATCATGGCCAACCTTGGTTACTTCCAATTCAAAGCAAACCCAGGCTTCTACAAGATAAACCTGCAAGAAGGCCCCAGTTCCAAGATTTACAGCATCGACACCCTCGGAGCATCAGGACGCGATACAGCGAACCCAGACGAAACCACCGAAATCTCCCTCATCAGCTTCCAAGGCCTGACCCTCTTCCCGCAACTATCCCGCAACCCCGGCCAAGAAACCGAAGACGTCCTCGAGCCCACCACAGACCTAAAAGACGACATCGTAAGCAAAGGCCGCAAACTAGCCCAGAACATCCTCGGCTTCGGCGGCGACAAGAAGTCCTCCACCGCCGTGGAAACCACGCAAGCGGAGATCAACATCTTCTCCGTCGCCAGCGGACATCTCTACGAGCGCATGCTGAACATCATGATGGTCAGCGTGATGAAATACACCAACCACACCGTGAAATTCTGGTTCATCGAACAATTCCTCTCCCCCTCCTTCAAGCAATCCATCCCCGCCCTCGCGGCGGCATACAACTTCGACTACGAGATGGTGACCTACAAGTGGCCTCACTGGCTACGCTCGCAGTCCGAGAAACAGCGCGAGATCTGGGGATACAAAATCCTCTTCCTCGACGTCCTGTTCCCCCTGTCCCTCGATAAAGTGATCTTCGTCGACGCAGACCAAATCGTGCGTACCGATATGAGGGAGTTGGTTGATATTGATTTACAAGGCGCACCCTACGGCTTCACACCCATGTGCGATTCCCGCACCGAAATGGAAGGTTTCAGGTTCTGGAAACAAGGGTACTGGAAATCCTTCCTCCGCGGTCTCCCCTACCACATCTCCGCCCTCTACGTCGTCGACCTCCGCCGCTTCCGCGAGATCGCCGCCGGAGACAGACTTAGGCAGCAGTACCACCAACTCAGTGCCGACCCTGCGAGTTTAGCGAACTTGGACCAGGATCTGCCGAATCATATGCAAGCGCACCTACCGATTTACAGTCTGCCGCAGGAGTGGTTGTGGTGTGAGACGTGGTGTAGTGATGAGAGTTTGGAGGGGGCGAAGACGATTGATCTTTGTAATAATCCGATGACGAAGGAGCCGAAGTTGGAGAGGGCTAGGAGGCAGGTGCCGGAGTGGGGAGTTTATGATGAGGAGATTATGGGGGTGTTTAAAAAGGCTAAGGAGGCGGAGAAGGGGGAGAAGGGGGAGAGGGAGAGGAATGAGAAGAGTAGGACACTGGAGGAGGAGGGGGGGAGGAATACGAAGAGTAGGACTATGGAGGCGGAGCCGACGAAGGGGGCGAAGGATGAGTTGTAGGGGGATGAGTATATATATACGCAGCGAAGCATAGAACAAGCATTGATTCACGCACACCTTCTCACATCACATCACATCACATGCAACATCATAATCAGTATACGGATAAGAATCAGCTTTTCCCCTCCCCCCCCACGCTATGAATCCGAATCAGATCCGCCCATCATATTTATACACTACACACAATCCAGTCCAGTCAAATCCCGCGTCATCGTCCCTGAAAATTTTCAAAAAAACGCCCCTCCTCCTCCTCTTCAGTCAAAAGACCACCCCAATGAGCTCTCGCACCCCCTCCCTCCCTCCGTCTATACATGCAGAAACCACTCATAACGTGTAAGGCCAGCCGCCTAGATCGAACCCGCCCGGCCGGCAAAAAACAGACATTCAAAAATAAATAATAATAGTAGGAATAGGACAGGTATGTACAGTATTTTTCTCGTATGCGACAATCACCGGTCCGGTCGCAAAAATAGCCCGTATGTATGTATGTATCTCCGCACTCCGCGCCGAGTCCGTGGTGGCCATATATCTCCGCGCTGACGAAGCCCGCCGCCGGGCCGGTTATCTGATGAATGTTGTCGCGTCGCCAAGACCGGGGTGGTGCAGGGGTACGTGGTTGGGTCTGTTACACACACACACACATGCATGCATGGGGTAAAGACGTAGTTCGGTCGGGTTTTGGTGGACTCCCGATGTCGCTTGGCGGATGCAGGTGGTGGTGGTGGTGGTCAGATAAGGATGTATGCATGCGCGAGAGCCGGGTAATTGATGTTTGGGGCGGTGCTGCGCCTCGTGGGCTGGGGAGAGGTGGTGGGTGGGTGGTTTATAGGATTGAGTCGTTGCGGCGGATGAAGTATGCCCTGCGATAGTCAGTATACCTATATCAACGATACCAGAGGAAGTAAAAAAAAGGATAGAAAGGGACGATGGGGGACAACATACTTGCAAGCCTCATACCCCGACCAACAAATAGCCGTACTCGGCATCGTCGTAATAACCCTGGGCTTCACCCCCTTAAAGAACCCCCTATACCCCTCCCTCTGATGCAAAAGCTTACACCCCTCCACAAACCCATTAACATTCCTCAACGCCGCATCACTCGCCGACCCCCTCGTCTGCAACATCGTCTTCACAACATCCATCGGCGTCGTCAGCGCCGCTGCGAAACCTCCCGCTACGGCGCCTGCCGCGCAGTGCGTGACGGGGTCGTAGGCTTTGGTCGGGTTCATGGAGGTGGATATCGATTCGTAGGCCAGGAATTGGAGGGCTGTGAAGGGGACGGTCATGGAGAGGGTGGTGGGGTAGGAGACGTAGAAGGCGCGGAGACCTTCGGTGCGGAAGACGTAGCGGGCGCAGTCGGGCATGGTGCGGAAAAGCTTTTTGGAACCGTGGATTTGCATGCGTTGTTTGATGACTGGGGGGTGTTAGTATGGGGGGATTGGGGATGGTGAGGGGTTTTTTTTTGGGGGGGGGGAGTAAAGGTTACCATCAAAGGGGTTCATGAGCGCGTCGCTGGCGATAGTGGCACAGGCGCCGCTGGTAGCGGCAGCGAGGGGGTGGTGGAGTCCCGCCTGGTTACCGCCCATCAAGTGCTTAACAGCCTCATAAGTCGCGAAGTAGATAGCATGTGCGGGACCTAAATCGCATGTCGTCAGAAAAAGTCATTGCAGGATAAAACAACGGTTAAGAACTGACCTGCTCCGACCACAACACTGGACATTCCTCTCCACAGCCCAATAACCCATTTCATGTTATACACCGTGCGTGGCTGGATAGCGCCGAGGATCTGTGTGCGCGTCTGTTTTTGGTGCCGAGTTAGCCAAGGCCTTGGGGACAGAAATCGAAAATCCCGGTGCGCAACATAACATACCTTGATCGAGTCGATGGGGTACATGACTGTGTGTTCCTGTGTCTGTAATCAGTCTTCTGCGCGTCCCAAAAAATAGCGTCGAACGCCGAAAGGGCAAAAAACATACAGCAATCCCCGCCACCGCACCGGCCGTCATATTCTGCAACAAGCTGAAATTCTACATCCCATTCGTTAGCCCCCCATCTCTCCCCCCATTATATCGATCGAGAAGTGCCATACCGGAGGTAAACCCTCATAACTAAATAAAACACACAAATGTAAGCCAATTGCCGACAGCTGGACGGGGGCGACAGGGCGACTCACTCATATTCCTCGAGCGGGACATCGCTCGCGCTCTGAGCCATACCTACAGCGGTCGCTGGACCGCCGTAAGCCTCTGGTTGCAGCGCCAGTGTTCCCGATTTGACGGATTCCTGGGGGTCAGGCTCCCGATGAGAAGGTAGGTGGTTGAGATGACGGTGGGTGAGTGAGCTAGGAAGGCGTAGTGAGCTGTTGTCTTTTGACGGGGCTTTTAAGAGCGTTTGTTTATTTGTTGTCGTTGGGAGGGAGAAAGCAAGTATTAATTTTGAACCTCTTTGTTTTCAAATGACGAAGGCGGATATAATTGTTCGTTTTCTGTAGAAAAGTGTATTTATTTGTTGGATTCGCCCAATTCCGAGGGAGATAGTATTTGGGGAACCGGAGAACGGAGCTAAAATTATTGCAGTAGGTTCAGAGTAAACGGGTTGTTTAGACACGCACTAGTTGACCTGGGAAGGGATTCAATGGATTCAATACTGTACACTACTAACCACTAAACCGGAAAGGGACGACGAGGGAACAAACTGGGGTGGGGAGAAATGATGGGCCGAGGAGGAATCTAGGGTGGTGGTAGCTTATGTCAGCAGTAGATATAAGTTAGTTAGCCGTGAAGCCGTGGTGAGAGAGAGAGAGACCGAGGAGTCCGAAGATGCGACTCTGCCAGTATAGAGTACAGTATAATCACTATAACCAGTATCACACTCTCCTATACACTACAATCCTCATAGAATATCCTCAGTCACTCCCCTATCTCTGCTCCCCTAATCTCCCACTCTACCCATCTCATATCACCCTACCTCTCGGCATCACCACACACCAGCCAACACACCTCCCTCTTGGCGCGAAAATTCGATCTGATAACCTCCACACAGACCACCCTCTCTCCACTAAAAAATCCAACAAAGGGCGTCGATTTAGGCAGCTGCACATAAACGCGGATCTGATTATTCCTCAGCCCGTCACTGGGTCGTACCGAACATTGGTCATACATGGGGTACAGTAGTAAGGTAGGAGTTTAGGGGAATGGGATGGGACAAGCGCCATGTGATAATACGACAGCTACTCCAGTGAGATTAAGAGGTCTACGCAATCATGGACGACGTGGCAAGACTTGTAATCTAAAAGGCGATTCATTCATTCAACCGCCGATAAAGGGCATATAGCAATATACGACCTCAGCCCCGAGGTACCCGGTATCCCCGATTCATCCCCGATTCATCCCCGAGAATGTTCGGTGGTATGCCCATCTACTCCAAATCACATGCTCTCCCATGCCTCCCCTCCAAAGCCACATCAACACCAGTACCACGCACCCGCCAAAAGAGCAAACACCCTCACCCCTATAAACACAACACCACGCCCCCAAACGCTATAAAAGCAACCTCCTCCCCCTTAAAAACAAACGCTCTAAACAACCACCCCCCCTAAATATTAACACCCGGCCTCGTATCCGTCTGCGCCTTCTGAAACTGATACAACAACCCCAACACCCCCCCTCCTCCCACCTCCCCCTCCCCATCCCCCGCATCCCCCCCCTCGGCCGCTCCAATCCCACTCCTCGCCGGCGAAGTCTCCCAAACAGACGCATCAAGTCCACTACTCTCATTCGGCAACGACGGCACCGGCGCCCTCACCTCACTCTCCTCCCCATCCTCAAGAGGCTGCTCAATAATACTCCTCGGCCGCTGACCGCGCCACCTCCCCGACGGGCCGCCGTGGAAACTCTTCCCCCCGCCGCCGAAGCCGGTGCTTGAGGGCTGGTGATGCGGGTCTAGTAACATAGAAGGCATAGGTGAGACGTGCGCGGCGGCGGGGGTGGATGGGAAGCGTGGGGTGCGACTTGGTATTAGCCCTGCCCCCGCCGAGCGGGATTTATGCTGTTGTTGTTGGTGTCCGAGGCGGGAGGTCTGCATATCCGCTGTGAGGGATGGGGACATCAACCCAGGAAAGGAAGGAGGGGGGTGGAATTGATGTTTTATGCCTGGGGGCACGTGGCCTGGGATTCCGGTCTTGGGGTTCGTAGCGTAGTTATCTAGGAAGCCGTAGTAGGAAGCAGCCATCTTGCCGTGCTTGGTGGAGTAATATTCATCTCTCAGTCCCTCTGCGGCGTTCCCTGCTCCGGGGGGGACGGCGCTGCCGCCAACGCCTTTCTTGAAGTCGAAGACGGCGAAGGAGCAGACGTAGCCGAGACCGTCGACGTGGACGGTGAATTCGCGGAAGAAGTCTATGATGCGATCGCTGCATTTGGGAAGGGTGAACCAGAGCACCAAGGGGGTGAAGATGATACTCAGGACCTCCTCGAGGAAGATGACGATTTTCATCTGATACAGCTCCGCGAACTCGCGCTTGACTTCGTCGGTGTGGAGACGGTCTTTCCACTGCTTAGGCATGTAGTGCGTGTAATCGATCACGTTGCGGAGTGCGTATTCCGGGTCGAAGACTTGGTTATCCGGGGGCACGGCGCCGTGGGCCACGGCCCAGAGGGTGCCCATTACGCCGAGGTAGAAGAGGACGGTGCGGTCGGGGGTGATTTCGAAACCGAGGAAGAGTTCGGGGTCGATGATGGAGGCGAGGGCGAGGATGGAGACTATGCCGCCGGCTACGAAGGCGACGAATCTTGCTATTTGTACTGTCATGATTTTCGGGAATTGTTCCACGTAGCGCGAAGCGAATGGGTAGGACATGTTTACACGGTTGTCGAATAGGTGGGGTAGTTCGTTGAATTCCCTGAACTTCCATTCTGCGAGCGGGGTGTACTGCCGCGACCCAAGTGCCGCCGGGTTCTTGTGATACTCCTGTAGATTGGTTGGTAAATGAAATTCGGCGACGCAAAGTCAACACTTACATTGAAATACTGGAAGAAATATACAATGAGTGTATATAACACAATAACAGGCGCACAGATAATGTTCATCAGTCCAGCGAACAAGAACCGGTTGCGAAGAGCGTCGCTTAATTGCCGTCTCTTGCTATCCTTCAGTACCATCTGCTGGATTTGCCCTTCAGGGGTAAATATGAAATCGAGGATACAGAAGTTCAGGTTCCACTGAATAGTCCTCGAAAACAACTGGCGATTTCTAAAAAAGGGGATGGGAAGAGTTAGGTCGAGAATTTCCTTATTGAACAGTGCTATAAGGTAGTTCTCTTTTCTCATCAGCCTATTGGCAATATCATGTGCATCCAAGCGTTGCTTAGACTGAGTGCCCATAAAGTGACGCAGTGCTGGGGAAACCTTGTCTGCTAGAATCGGATTCGAATCACGCAGATTCATCAGCCTCGCCACTATCTCCTGCCACGATATCGTCTGCATATCGCTTTCAGGGATTTCCAGGAGGTAAAGATAGAAGTCCTGCATCCGCCTCAAACGGGAGATGTCGACGATATCTAATATGGATTGGTATATGAGATATAATACCAACAGCCATATCGCAAAGTTTGGCATCCCGGACATGTTTTTCGTGCACTGCGGTACAACAATTTGTGACATAGATGTGCTATGCCTTATCTTGCTGTAATCCACACACTGAGTGAGGAACGTTGTAAACGTCGCAACGAAAACAATGCGTAGAAGATTGAGCAACCTGTCCAGGCATATGGGCCATATCCCAGCTCCACGGTAGTATGCATAAATCTCTCCCATAAACCGGTCCAAGTTTGTAACGTTTATCCACATCCACATAGCTCTCTCTTTTCGACTCGCAGAGAATACCCCGGGTTTGGGAACAGCAGCTTTCGGCCTAGCTGTTCCTATGTCATCGTGTAGCCGTTGCTGCTCTTGTACTGCAGCCCATCGAGCTTGGGCGTTTTGTGTTGCAGTGCCTGTTATGGGCGCAGCCTTAGCTGGTCGCGGCGAGTGTTGTTGGGCACTCGGTCCTCCACCCTCCTCTTCTTCTTCGATCAGTAAAGAAGCCGGAACGTCATCATCGCCATCATCGTCCAGCATCCTCGGTGAGCGCGACAGCCATTTGGCTTTGGTGCCGCCCTTCGACCTCCGATCCCTGCCGGGGCTCTTATGTGGTTTCTTTTTTACTTGCTGTGCAAGAAATGCCGTGCTTTCTGTCGTCATGCGGCTTTCATGACCGTCGAAGAGGTCTTCATGTAGTTCGTAGTCTTGGTATCGAGTTGAAAGGTTCTCCTCGTCGATGGCCATGGCAGCTCGCTCCTCGATATCTCCGGGGTCTGACATGCCATGGTCGCCAGCCCTTAAGTCTTCGTAAATCGACGGTGCCATGTTGTTAGACGGTAGGAACCGCGATAATATGTTTGAGGCCATCCTGCTGGGAGAGCTGTTGATTGTAGCGGGGTGTGTTATTGCTAGCGCGATTTCGCCCACAGAAGGACCTGGTATTGACGCCAGCAAACATTACTCCTCAAAGAAATAACACATATCAAACATCCTCCCAGCTATTTACGTCGTTTCAAGGCAACTTCGAGGCAGTTTCGCAGTATCTGTTGCTGTGAACTTCTGTGTGCATCGTGATCATCAAGCTACCAGTCACAAGGTTACCTGGTAGGATACCTGGGGATGGATCCGCTGCCAAGCGACGGCCGTTCATCGGCTCGGAGAAAGAGTTTTTCCGAGGAACTATTCTGGGTGAGTAACAATCGGGAAATTTATATGCGGTCGACGTCTCTCTTTGTATTTCAAGCCGTTGTATATGCGCAGCCACGATTTTATGACGATTGGAAGCTTATAGGCCCTTATTTCTTGGACGCGTTTTCTCGGCGCGGCGCTAATCGGATTTCCAGCGGCCCAAGGAGGACAAGAAATCAGTAGCCATGGCGGGGCAACAGAAGAACAACACAAAACCGGCGGCCAAGGGCAAGAAGATGGCGCCGAAGGCAAAGAAGGCTGATGAGCGCGAGGAGACGTTCCAGGCAGTGGTATGCTATATTTATCAGCTATTAATTTATCTTATACTGACTTGCGCCAGGTTTTGACGGACTCTTTCGAGACGCGCTTCCTCCCATTCTCACTGGAGCGACCAAGAGTGAGTTCTGCCCATGCGACATGCAGATCTAGAAGCGCGGCGATCTTGCAATTTGTATCATATGGAATTGACTAATATGAAAACAGTGTCTTCTTCCAATCGGCAATACGCCAATGATTGATTATACCCTGGAATTTCTGTCTTTCAACGGAATCAGAGAAGTCATTGTCTACTGCACGGCGCATACATTTGAAGTGGAAGCATACTTGCTGGCTTCAAAATGGAATCCTGCTACCTCCTTCGCCTCGCCATTCTCAAGCCTTGAGTTCATCCACTCTCAGTCCACTTCATACGGAGATGCTATGAGGATGATTGATAGCCGCGGTATTATTACTGGCGACTTCCTCTTAACCTACGCGGATGTTGTCTCGAACTTGCCTATCGGTCCCATACTCCACAAGCACCGAACGAGAAGGACCGACGATAAGAATGCAATCATGACGGTTGTCACAAGATACGGCGGGTCTGGGCAACATAGGGCGAAGCCCAAAGCGGTTGTTCCAGTGTTTGTTAACAACCCACGCAAGGATCGCATTCTCCACTATGATGAAATGACTCCTTTCGATGAGAGAAAATACATTGACCTGCCAGTCGAGGTCCTAGAGGAGCCTGAGTTTGAGACGCGAGGCGATTTGATTGATACCGGAATCGATATCTGCACCCCAGACGTCTTGGCTCTTTGGTCAGAGTCGTTCGACGCGGAGAAGCCGCGATCCCAGTTCCTTCACAACATCCTAAAGGATTACGAACTCAATGGAAAGACTATCCATATTGAAATCGTCGACAAGCATTACGCTGCGAGAGCTAGCACCCTCCAACTGTATGACTGCGTCAGTAAGGACATCCTCGGGCGATGGACGTTCCCAATGATTCCTGACAACAACTGGGTCATTGATCAAAAGTACAACCGTGGCGCTGGTGGTATAATCAAGGAAGACGGTGTTATTCTTGCCCGCAGCTGCAAGATCGGCAAGAAGACCGTTCTTGGGAGAGCTACCAGTATCGGCGATGGCACAGCTATCAGCAACTCAATCATTGGCCGTAGGTGTCAGATCGGCAAGAATGTTGTCATCGAGGACTCCTATATCTGGGACGATGTTGTTGTGGAGGACGGTGCTCACATCCGGAAGTCCATTATCGCCAGTGAAGCTGCGATCGGTAAATCTGCCGCCATCCTCGATGGAGCACTCGTTTCATATTCCGTGCGAATCGGGAGCAACACTACAGTCAAGGCTGGAGAGCGTATAACTAGGGCAAAGCGCAAGCGCGAAGACGTTGATGGCGAGCCTCTTGCACGAGTGCCAGCAGACACCGCAATTGTCGGTGAGGGAGGCGATGGTTATGCCTACGAAGACGCTGAGGAGGATGAAAAGGACGTGTGCCGTGATCTTCTCAGCACCCTTATCTACAGCACTGCACACCTCAACCTCGCCGAAGACTCCTATTCGCAGATCGGATCCGATGCAGGCTCTGACGAGGATGAAGCCGAAGCACGCTCCCGACACTCAAGTTTCGCAAGCGCAGTGTCTGATGATGAGGCCTCGGGAGACGAGTCAAGTGGCGCAAACTTCCACAAGGACGCTGTTGCGGATGTATTCAAGACTTTGAGCGAGAGCGGCGACTTTCACAACACCCGCGTGGAATTCACTTCACTTCGTCTCAGTAATAACGCCACTGACCACCACATGCACCGTGCCATTGCAGTTGGCTTCATCAAGCGCATTGTGCAGCTCATTGAGGGTGGTGCTGAGCCGCCCAAGGCCGTCAAGCAGACACTTGCACAGGAAGGCGCCACGGCGTTCCTGTCTGATGTTGCGCTTGGTAGGGACAAGCGTGTCGGGGATCAGGCTGATCTCCTCACGAGCTTCCAAAAGGACCTCTGCAATCGTGACAAGGGAGAGGCTGTCCTGTTTAGTCTCTGCAAGGAGTTTTATGACCTAGAAGTCATCGAAGAGGAGGGCTTCGAGGCCTGGTGGAAGGACCCCAAGAGCAGCGAGAACGAGCACATGATACGTGTCCGGACGATGGCAGGTGGTTTCATTGCGTGGCTGGAGGAAGCTGAGGAGGAGGATAGCGATGATGAAGACGACGAAGACAGTGACTGAAGCTCTGAGCCTGTTGATTGTACACGATTTATGTCATGTGGTGCAGATAATTACGAATGAAAATATCTGGGGGAAAGACTCGGTAGTATCCTCGGCCACAGTCTCCATGACCCGGCGCGGGGGCTGCTTCAGGTATTAAGTTAGTGGGGTAGTTCTTAGAATCGTGGGCAGGTTGTAAGCTCCACGGCCAAGATTGTTCTTGGTGGACGCCTACCTACCTTTACTATAGAGAGAAATATATACACGATTAAGCAAGTTATAAATCATTGTGACATGTGTAAAACAGCTATTCAAACAATAGAATCGGTAGGATATCAAATAATGGTGGTGGGTGTTTTAACTTTTGGCTGTGGGCAAGGGTGACGAAAGTGAGAAGCCTCACAGCCGCCCACAAAGGTTCGATCAACAAAGCCTCATCGACGACTCGAACGGGCAACCTCCCTAGTCTAAAAAGGCAAAAAATAAGCAAAAAACATGGCCAGATCCTGACTCGAACTGGAGTCTCCTGTCGGTTCTCAACCTCAAACTCGGGGTGCTTGCCGAAGGCGAGTTTGGATGTATCCAAAACCGGTTGATAATTGAGAGACGGGCATCTTACCACTAGACCATCGAGCCTTTTTAATTAAAACGAACTCGTATTAAGAGCTATATAGACCGGACATCCTTCGTAGGGGTAAGGGGGTAGGGAGCTCCAGAAGTATAGTAGCTGCACAACATTAAACCGCCAGGCATTCGAGCCCCGAAGCCGATGCCCGATCGTAGTGCCCGACGACGGCGTACTTCAGCTCTGCTAGTATCTATTATTCAAATTTACATTCGATGCCATGACATCGTCTAGCGGCGGTATGACATACAAAAAAAACGAAGCCCCTTCTCTATCTATTCCAGCACTCAAACTCAAATGTATTTCTTATCAGGATCCGCCTTATCCATCAACTCAATGCTCTTCTCGTACATAGTAAACACAATACCACCACTAAGCATCAGTCGCACCAACCTCGGCAGCGCTCCCGACCACAGCGTCAACACGCCCTCATTCCGCACAAGCTGGCCCCCACAGTCCCAACTGTTCTTATACAGTTGCTTCGCTTCAATGCTCTGCATGCGTGTCTTGATTGTGTCCACAGGTTGCGTCACGTACACCGTGATCAGACCTGCGAGACCACCAATACCGAACGTGCTGGCTGCACCCAGCTTCTCGCCAGGCGCCACGTATGACTCTGCGATTTGCTTGAAGAAGTTGTATGACCCGAATCGCGTCGCCGAGTTGGCGGCCTGACGTGCCGTCGTTGGTACGAAACCTTGGAAGAAGCCGCGAAGGCCGCGCTCTCGTGCGATGATAGGGACGGCGTGGAGGAAACCGCGTAGGCGGGGCTTTGCAGCTTTGCGATCGTCAATCCTAGGGGTGTTAGCTGGCGGCATGAGCTTAAATAAAATAGAGGAACTGGCTTACAGTGTGGTCTTGATACTCTCGAACGGGGTTACGGCAAGCAAAGACTCAGTCACACCGGCTCCGAAGCCGGCAATGACGGTGCGGGGGCCGGAGATGTGTCCATTCTCGTCTTGCAGCATGGACTTAAACTGGTCGAACGCCACGAACCGGACTCCAGCCTTCAGGGAGTTGCCGATGATCAGCGTTGTGCAGCCGGCGTACCATGCTGGGCCGAATTTTGGCCACGGGAGCTTATCAGCACCGGATAACCGTTGGTTGAGTTGTGTTCGGGTTTTGGCAACTATCTTCCTGTCAATATTTCGGTCCTCTCATTCAAGAGCGTATCCTGCCCATGAAGCTAGGCGGCGCAATCTCTCCTGAGGCGGCACCACGCTTTTTGGGGATATTCCAGAGAATCAACCGGCAGAATTTGCAGTTGTATGCCATAGCTTCGCAGCCGCTCGGGGGGGTTCAGACATACATTCAGCAGGGTATGTGATAGCTACAGTCGTAATATTAGCCCATGCTCTAAAAAACAGCCCACCTCCAAACTATGCTCCCAAGCAAGTCGCACTTACAGATTTCGACGGCACCAGCACTCGCCCCAGCTATCACTGAGCGGAGAGCGCTTGGCTTCTCCTTGCGCTTCTCCGGCGCCTTTGTCGTCGAGGCCATGGCGCCTCTATACCCGAGGGTGACTCTCTGCGATTGCCGATCCTCCAATGGCTTGGAGCCAACGGAAATATCAGGAGGGGCAAAGCAATTGAGCTATTACAGGGGATCCGAAAGCGAAAGAAGGGTAATTGAGCGAGTGGGCGAGAGAATGGAGTTGAGGATGTACACCCCGCTACGATAGGAAATAAAGTTTTGACGAGGTCCGATGCGGCGTCGGCAATTATGACGAAATATCTGGGGAACAGGGGCCGGCGGCTGCATTGACCTGGATTAGCGCTTAACGAAGCAACTTCGCGTCTCAGACTCTAAACGCCCACATCTCTCATACAAATATTACCATTACGGGTCATGAGCTTCCTGACGGAGAACGTCAATGCGAAACGATAATACGAAGGTATTGTTTGAAATGCGATATGTAGTAGACGCTTTCTCGGCATTTATTATCGATTTCGTTATTTCGACATTGAGTTCAACCTCTCGCGAATTGTCTTGTCCTCATAGACAAGTGCAAAGCTACACCCTCAAAAGGCATTTCATTCAGCGGCTTCAATGTCATTCACTGTGGAATAGAGCACATACAGAGGAAAGCTAGATGTCACGAGAATAGTTTCTTATCTGTTCACATTCTGTCTAGTCACTCGTTCCTTCCTAACTCTGTCTATGTTGCCCCATGTTCTTTCCCAATTTTGTTCATATCACCTCTCGTTCTTTCTCAACTCAATCATACATATTACTCCTCGTTCTTTCCTATCTCAATTCATATTTCTTCGCGTTCCTTCCTATATATATGCATATTGCCCTTGTTCTTTCCTAATTGATCCATGTTGTCTTCTCGTTCTTTCCTATATCTTTCCATATCTTTCACCTTCGTTCGTGCCTTCCGCACTGCATTTAGCTCTGCCTATCACATAAACGACGATATTATCTCTTGTTTCATAAATCCCATCATGCTATCTCTCACCAATATGCATGGCACCAGCTCAACATTCAGGGCGACAAACGCTGTTGCCACGGACCCCCGTGATACAAGTCAGCCGCTTCATAAAGCCGCGAACATAATGGTCGTCGTATGGATACTGTGTGTCAGCATAACTTTCTTCATCTGCATCAATGCATGGGCTATTCGGGCCTTTCGACAACGCAAACGCGACCAAGAAGCTACATCAGCCATCCTGGAGCGCGCAGAGTCGCCAGGTAGAGGGCTTATCATGGGAAGTCCAAGTACACAAAGCCAATTCCGCCCACCTCAATTGGGGTATCAGCTGCAAGCACTATCATCACCAAATACGCCTCGAATAACGCCGCCAGAACAACCTACGGGCGTGCCGGGTGACTCATCGAATGATACAGAGCGGAACGATGGACGGCATTCCGTAGCCGCTGGGAATATGGCCTCATCTTCTTACACACCCGACGAGACCGAGGAACAATTACCAAAGTACATGGAACGCGATCATGACTTGCCCGATTACTCGGATCAGAGAGCGACGCCGGTCGCATGACGGGTGAAAAGAACTACGGATTTGTTCACAGGAGAAGGTCAGATGATTGAAGCTCTCTATGTTCCAGCGAACTTCGGATTGGATAGGACATCCCAAAAATTCGGTAAAACGGTCAAATAAAGCTTTTTGACGACGTCGTTATGAGTCTATGGTCTGAATGACAAATATCGTCAAACCACTGTACCAGGTGCACCAGAAACGATATCGCGCTTGGAACCGCGGAAATGGTGGTAAGTGCCGAAAGCCGAGCTGTTTTAATTCCGCGCTGACGGTACTACCGCCAGATATGCTGGGAGTATCCTTTTGCGCAATGGGGGTTCCGGCATATGAGTTAGAATGCAGCATAACCAGCGTAATACAAAACAGTACGAACACAACACGTCTTAACCATGCCGCGGACTCTGCAACACTAATGGAAGCGGTTCATCTGTATTCAAGTGCTCAATCTCATGGCCTATGCTTATTTTCAGATAAGGTTGGACTGGCGTGATTCTACTTCGAGGACGTATCAAGGGCGGGGCAAAGTCCGGGAAGTGGGGTGATGCGGGGATGGGAGAGTTGAATCGCATGTTGCTCCTGACTAATTATGAGCGACGACGAACTCATTCTCAAGAGAGAGCACTGAGCGGGGGTTAAAATCCGAGGAATTTATCATCAGACTCAAGCCTTAGTACTTTACTAATGCGCTCTATAGTGCGAATTTTGTATCTTTATAGCGTCCACTCGACCGAAGCTTTATTAGATCAAATTGATATATGGTTTATGGGGCACAGGCCAGAATTAGTGACATCAAGCGCCGGCTACAGGCGGCGCGTGGAGGACCTTCCCGGGCTTGGTTGCTCCTTCCCTTGGCGCCAAACCGAGAGCTCCCAGACCAGACAATGGCCTAAGACAATAAATAGTACCAGCACGTTAGAGTCGTTGAAGTAATGTCTCCACATGATAAGGGAACCCGTTGGATATTAGATAAAGAGAGAGGTAGGAGCATAGTCTACTAATGATGCGCTACCAGAGATGAGTTATGTTTTTGACTAAAAACCCAGGGGTCGAGCTCTGATAGCCTCTTGTTGTGGTCTATGGAATCTGGGGAACGTCATGCACAGCTTGATTTGACGTCGCACAACCATCGCAAAATCAGTTTGGCTCATGGATCAGTAGAACAAGAAGAGGTAGGGCTCTGGGCCTCCCTCCTTTTTGCTTCACAACTTTACTATCGCGTGAGTGTCGCCGGCCTTATTCAACAACTAGGGCGCTTTAAACGGCATTTGCAAACCATCACGATCACCGTCACGAGCGCGCCCCCCTCCTTAAGCTTGTGTTTAGCTTTTAATTATTTCTTAAGACATCTGATTCTGCTGAAACCAATTTATTTTTTACTTTCAATTTCTCTGCTCTGCAGTGGTCAGGTTTAAATTGTTCGATTCAATTATATTAAATTGTATTTGTATACTACGATGCCTCCTCTGAGATGCATCCCGCCTGCCAAGGCAATCAAGGTAGTTGTCTCATATCACCCCATCCAACAGAGTTACTAACTGCTTCAGACCGAACGTACACACGAGGAGAACCAAGAGCGGGCCTACATCGCCGCTTCAAGGAGGAGTGACCGCTCATTGGAAGCGCGTGTAGAGTCAGCCAGGCGCGCATCAGAAATACACAAGCGACGGACCGGCAGATCATTACGAGTCTCTGAGGAAGATGTAATAAACGAAGAGATGTATGAGGAGGAGGAAGATGACCTCCCACACCACTATCGGTACCTCAACGCCCATCTTCACAACCAGTCCACCGATTTGAGCCGCCATGAGTTATCAAATATCCTCACGAACAACGTTCAATTTCGGTCAGCTGTTGAAGTAGCCCTTCGGGATTCATATGCTTCACAGGCAGTTACACAGGCGGCGCAGCATGTAGGCCAGATTCCCAGTTCTTATCCGAACGTCGCCAGTATGATGAGTACGCATATGGGTTATCAGGCGCAAATGATGGGCGATGGGCACCCGCCGCCGTATGCTATCCCTAATATCATGCCGACAATGCCAATCGCCATACCTCAGCCTCCAGCATATATGGCGCAACATCAGTTTCAAAATTTCGATCCACAGCCACGGGTTACGCAAAACCTCCACAATCGGCGTCACTATCCCAACCAGTGTCAAGCCGAGTCTGCGATGAAACTCCAGCAATCAGCAGCGGTTAAGTCGCCAAGTCCGGATACTTCGAAGCCAAGTCGTGGCAAGTCTATGCCAGTCGAAATAAAATCCGAATCACCTGCCTTGCAATCTATCGAGCAACCCCAGGTGAAAGTTTCTCGATCGTACGAGCGGGGCTCGCAGCTCTCGAAACGGCCTGAGCCTATTGATTTCAACAGCACGGATAGTTCTATCTCTGCAGGGGTATCATGTGGCAAACCATTCATGCCGCAGGTTAATATCCAGGCTCCAGATAGCGAGTTCAACCTGTTTGCAACTGCGACGCCACGGGATGACAGCCTCTTCGATCCGAATCTTGGATTTCAAAACGATCCCCTAATGGGCATGCTTATGGCTGGCAATGAGGCGCTCAATGCGCCTGATTCTTTTGACAGCAGCTTGGATACTTCCTACGCCGGAACACCCGCGAGAAAGCTGGATTTAGCCGCGAAAACTCATGTCGGCGGACTTGACTCAACTGTCGGGGGTGGCATTGCACCCGCCCAGCTAGAATCAGCTGCCGTGAAAAAGGGTCTTGATGTCATATCGGGAGTTCCAACCAGATTGAAGAGTGCCGCGACTGCAACTGCAAGCACGAGCGCCACCGGAACTCCAGGGATTGCGCCAGACAAATGGAATGAATGGATTGAGCAGGGAGAGTTGGACAGTGTTCCCCAGTGACACTGGCTTACCTTTTTCTCTCAGGCCGGCCATTGATTTCATATATATATATTAATGCTAGAAATATTGGTTGATTGCATTCTTTTTTTACATTATTAGATTTTTTGATACATATAGATTGCATATAGATTGCACATAGATTGGAACAGACTATTATGACCGGTGTATCATCAGAGCACAATTAGAGGTTGTAAATAGCTAGATGCTGAAAATAAGCTTTACATAAAAAAAAATATAAAACAGATACAAAGCTTTAGTCTTCTCTTTAAAAATAACATATTCGCATTAACATGTCTTAAATAGTTGTATTTGGTAAGGCATCTATCTGCATTTTCGATCTACCATCTGATAACCCTTAAAGGGTGGTCTGTTGAACCTCACTCCACCGGATAAACATATTTTCCACCAGCGCCTACGTCATCTCTAAGTGAGACCTCACCGACCCCAACTCTCCCCGCCTTTTCATCTCTCACCGTTCCAAACATCACCACAGAATGCGGTACCTAACGCCGATAGGCAAGGCGCTCTACCCGGCGCTCTACCCCATATGGGGTATCTGGTTCTTTATAGTCCACCCTCCGTTCTGGAGCCTCTTCAAGACGCGTCTGATACCCGTGCTGTTCCTGAGTTTACTGGTGTATACCCTCTTGTTTATGTTTGCTTTCCTGCCACAGGCGGCGTTGTTGGCTATATTCCATGGCCCTGCGGCGTTTGTGAGTGCCGCGTTTTTGGTTTTGGGAGAAGGTGAGTTCGCGTTTTTATTTTTGAAGCTCTAGGCAACCGGCCGCCGTTCCTGAAAACGCCCTAAAAAGACCAAGTGCGGGAGCTGATTATAAACAGGCGCCGTCATCGTCGCCCTCCTCTTCGAAGCCTTCTTCGTCGACGAAACGCTTGTTGATGTCTTCGACGCGACTCTCCTCTCCCGGCATCAAGAAGCTCTGCTCTCGCCCTCGCGCACCATTTTCCCTGCCGCCTCAAACCCGGTCAAGGCCCTCGGCCCACCAACAGAGAAGGCTGTGTATGGCCCGTTCAGCTTCCGACAGATCGCAGAGTTTGTGCTGTTCCTGCCGCTTAATTTTATTCCCTTCGCGGGCGTACCGCTGTTTCTTCTGCTCACGGGGAGGAGGGCGGGGCCGTTACAGCATTGGAGGTATTTTAAGTTGAGGGGATTGGGGAGGAAGGAGCGGAATAAGGAAGTTGAGAGTCGGCGGTGGGGTTATACTTGGTATGTTGCACTAAATTAGCATCAGTTTGACGTGAGGAAGGCGATGAACTCTATACTGACTCTTGGACTTAGGTTTGGGACCATTGCGCTACTGCTGCAGCTTGTCCCCGTGTTGTCAATGTTCTTCTTGCTTACATCTGCTGCTGGCTCGGCACTGTGGGCTGCAGATTTGGAAGAGGCAAGGCAGCAGCGGTTGTTGGCTGCTGAGTCGGTCGTGGGAGGGGGGGAAGTTAATGACGAGTTCCCGCCAGAGTACACGGATACGGAAGATCTGGTATAGTGCTCATAGAGTTATTTATGATCAATATTTACTATTGTTGAGTTGAATTTCCACGCCATTTTTGGTCTACGTGCTATCTTTAGTCATTATGCTATGAGAGAGGGAGGCAAAGTTGTTTCCCTAGTAATATTGATATAGCCCTGGTATATGTTTCCAATGCGTATGTTATGCTCTATATGTTTGCTCACAGGAACATGTCAACTATGACGCGCCTGTGTTTGAACTTCTGTCTACTGTCGCACATGTTTTATTATCCAAGAGCAATGCTGCCGTCTGGCTCAGAGTTTATAAAGTGGGTATGGAGTTGGCGCAAAGCGCTGAGCAGACAATTTGATCTATAATAATACAGAAATGTTTGTATGAGTTTATGCCAAAGTTCAGCCATTTATTAATGGGTTAATATATAGCCATTGGAGATTAATTTTCATAAGAGGCCTTGTTGATAATATGTATAAGGTACACAGGAACTAACGGTCATCTCAACTGAGTGAAATTCAAGTGTTCATCCTCGTCCCTTCTGCAATCGGCTGCTTGGGGGTTGACAGACGCGTAAACCCTCTGCCCACAATCTACCGTCAATTACCACAACCTCACTTCCTTGACTTCACAACAACACCCTCTTCCTCACCCTCTCTCACCACACTCATTTGAAGGACATACGTCCCATCACGGTCATTATCCTTCTGTATTCTGGTCGGTTGATTTGATACTTCTTCCATCTCAAAGTTTTTACTTTGTCCCAATTCTTTCAAGATGCACCTCCTGGTGTATCTTGGATTTGTCCTTGCCCTTTGTGGCATCTCTTCTGCTGCTCCAGCTGCCGCAGCTGCCCTGTAAGTTATCGATCTACTTTTAATGAACGATATTGGCGTGCTAATAATTCTCAAGTCTTCAAGATGGACACCCTGGCAAGCTTTGCAGCATAATCACGGTCTATGTGACAGTTACTGAGGACCCTTCCCTCCCTGATGTTAAAACCTTTGGCGTTGCCCACCACTTGGTAACAACAACCTTTTCAATACCTATATATGATATAACTCTTACTAATCTTCACAAGGCCGAGACTCAGCATATTGAGGCCGTTTCTGATGGACTGGCTACCACAATCACAAGAACTCATACTGGATTCAAAACCGTCACCGTTACCATCGACGTTTCCGGGGTTTCGAGCTCTGATATTGATATCTGGGAGTCCACATCTGTCCGTTTCCTCCACGATGGTCCTTCCCCAACTGAGAAGGGAGAGCATAATCTCACAGGGACGCTTACTACCACATTCCAACCCCTCAATGGAACTGGAGGCCCTAAGATCCCCGAGACGGTCAACACTACATCCCAAAACCTTGCAGGCCCTACCGGATCGGATGGGTCCACCGCCCCATTGGTAGTCAACACTGCATCCCAATATCTCACGGCACCTACTGGAACGGCAGCGACGAAGGACCCAGTGACGGTTAACACCACCTCTCAATACCCCACGGCCACTACTGGAACGGGAGTGCCCACAGCCGAGGTGATGATCAATTCCACATCTCCTACCGAAGAACAATCTAGTTCTGGTGGCGATGATGTCGTCGAAACTGTCACAGTATACCCTGTGAAGTCTATCGCGCCAGAAACGAGTTCGAACGATTCCATTTACCACACTGTTGCAGCAGCTCCAACCCCTCATGATCCAGTATCGGCGAGTCTTTTCTCAGACGGCACCGAAACTACCCCCACTCAAACAGTTGGCATTCTAACTAATGTTACGATTCGTGCACAGTCTCCGCCACAACCCACCACCCTGGCAGCTATGAAAGGATTTGCCAATGACGAGAGTAAACCGCTCGAACGCAAGGACGGTATGTATTCTATTCCCAAAGCATAAAATGCCTATCTGACTCCAGCAGTACTTGGCGCAATTCCCTTCGTACCTCTTATTGATGATGTTACAAAAATCACCCTAGGGCTTCCATTTATCACCACAGTCACTGTTCCTGTGGATTTTTCAAAAGCCACCGTATACACTTCTGGGCATTTGCACTCAACTTATATTCCTGGGCCGGGAGAAGCTCGGTTGAGAAAACCTACGCCTGCGCTGGCTGATTCTACCACATATACGACCCCGCCTGCTAATACTCATGCTCCTCTTGCACCCCTTGACGAAGCGACAACACTCACCTTAAGGCTTCCATTTATCGCCACAATCACCTTGCCCGTGGACCTTTCAAAAGCCGCCACGTACACATCTGGACATTTTTTCTCAACTTACATTCCTGGAGCGAGAGAAGCTCGGATGATAAAACCTATACCTGCTGACTCTATCACCACCACATCCGCTAGGCCTCTTACCACCTTTGTTCCATCATGCGGCGAGCAAGGTATCTTTAGGCTTACTGTAAGCCCCCCTATCTCTACCCACACAGATATAACACTCTAACCCCCTGCCCCAGTTTGATGACATCCCCCGCCTCGCCAGTGCGGCAAACTCCAACGACGTCCAACCCCAACCCATCTCCAGCCCCTACCACCACTTCTACTTCTCTCAAGGCTTCGTCGTCGCCCCTCCCCCCAAAGACCCTTATGCCCCCAAATCCGCGCCGCTCCTCCTCAAATTCGTCACTCAGAGAAACGCCGACGTCACACGCACCCACAACTCCCCCCAAATCGACGGGTATGGCGCCACTGGTGAAATCGGTATCGGTCGAAACGTGCAGTCGGGATGCTACACCTTCCATGCCCTCGCAGCGTCAGTGGGCTGCGATTCCTTGGGACCGCATTGCGATTGGCAGTTCACAGGCGTGCAGTTCAATCACGGAACGCAGAAGTATGTAGAGGTAGTCACACAGTTGGTGTCGACGGCGAGTTGCCCGGGTTTGGAAGATTGCAAGCTTACGGATGTGGTGCTCCTGGATGATTTCACGCATTTGCATGCGCTGAAGGTTAATGTGACGGTTGCCGGGGAGCCGAAGAATTGGTGATTGGATGATTTGAAGATGGAGTGGGCGGATGGGAGTTGTGATGCTGGGTTGTGTCGCTCTATGCATCGTTGAGAAATCATGATGCTGTGACGTATTTTAGATGTTGAGATGCCTATGAGTGGCCACGGGCGACTTGTACGATTACGAATTTGCGGCTTGTATGTTATAAAATGGCTCAGTATATGGGCGGGAAGTGGATTTGCTTTGATTGCTTTACTATCTGTTCGCCATGGGTTATCCCAGGCTGTCTATGTTATCAAGGTGGAAAGTTGACTTATGAGGTTATAGTTATAGCTGAGGCTATGATTTGAAAGAGACGGCTCTGTGTCGTATAATCAATCAGACTAAAGTTATATGCAATACAAAAAATGCTTCACATTATCCAAGTCCACTCATTAATAGCTATTTGTTCCAGGGAGTCGTCCGCTTTCGCACTCCGAACAAAACCGAGCAGAAACATTGTGGTGATTATTGTTAGTTATAAAAAAACGCGTAAATACCTGACATAAAGTAAACCTATATTCATCATAGCTCTAGGCCAATTACCAGGGTATAATAAAATAATAATAAAAGTCTATACCATGACCCAAAATACCTCCCAAACTCCTTCGCTATATATACGCCCAATTCCAAAATCTCATCTCAAAAGGCCATGTTGCCGGTCAGGCGCGAGTGTATACCTATAATCCGACCTTCTCTTCCCTTCGCACCACTTCCCACAAGCTCTAATCTCGTCAAGACAACCTGGCGACGCCGTAGTCAGTGGTATTATAATCCTCATTGATATGATCATCCAGCCCATCCTCCGTAGCGATAATCTCGAGTATATCCTTCGTAATCGGGCCGGAGTACTTGCTATTAACCTATTAGCACAAACCCCATCGCACACATGCATACCCCGAGATCGAGAGAGCAAAAGGGGAACAACAGGACACAAAACTTACTTCCTCGCACCCGCCCACCACCACCCCCAAGCAAACAACGCAATCGCCGCCCCCACGACACTAGCATAATTCATATTCTCCGCCGTCACCGGTCTAATCGTCGGGAACAGGAGTACTGCACTAATAAAGAAGACCCAGGTGACCGCGATCCCATTCAGCGGCTTGCGCATCCAGCCAAGCACGTAGGGGCCGGGGCGGAAATCGATTTGGGAACTGTAGATGTTGCGGGCGAGGATGACGGCTACGTAGGAGAGATCCAGGGCTGGGGCCGTGATGTTGAAGATTGCTACTATGGTCTCGGTGCTGCCGATGCCGATGCAGTTTAGGACTATGGCAAAGGCGACGACGAGCCAGACGGCGTTGATGGGGGTGTTGGTGCGGGGGTTGACGGTGGACCAGAAGCTGGGAAGGGTCTGTTAGTGGGGGTGGGCTTTTGAAAAGGAGGGGGTAATGACATACGTGGAGAAGGGCAGGGCGTTATCGCGGGCAAAGGCGAAGGCCATGCGTGTATCTGCCAACATGGCCGAGCAGCCTGTGAAGAACTGGACTAGGATAACAAAGAACCACATTGCCGTTCCGCCGCTTTTGCCGCCAGCGTTGAGGAATATCTGGGCAGCGGGCATCCCGGTTGGGGAGTTGATTACGGCGTCGAGGTCGGTGGTGCAGAAGCACAGCGTGACTGTGATCATCCACCCGACCAAACCCGATATAGTGACAGCCCATCGAATAGCCTGAGGTCCTCGAATGGCAGCGTCGTGCGTCTCCTCGGACATATGAGTCGTTCCGTCATAGTCGGTCATGACCCAAGCCACGGATAAGAAACTCAGGAAAAAAGAGAATGGGGTTCCCCATCCGGAGCCATCGGTGAAGTGCCCGAAGACCCAGCTGGCGGGCTGAAGGTTGGGTGTTAGGACGAGGAGGGCGATGCAGATGGAGACGGATGCGATGACGTTGATGGGCGCGAACCAGAGGATGATTTTGTGCAGGTTTCGGGTGGTGAGGGAGCAGATTATGCCGGTGATTACGAGGACGGCCATGGAGAGGAGGACGGTCTGGAGGGCGGAGCTGCTAGATGTTAGCAGTGGGGGAGGTGGGGTAGGAGGTAGGCTTACGGTGAGAATGCATATGCCTCGCCATCGAAGTGAGAGTTCATGCTAACAGCCGCGAGGATCTGCTGGGCGACTGTGTATGCTACACTAGCAACTCCAGCTGTTTGGCCCAGGAAATTGCACCATCCGATAACCCACGACCAGAGCGCCGCGTGCTTCGGCGGAACCACGTTCTTGGTAACGAAATACATCCCTCCCGCCGTGGGGTAAGCAGAGACCAGCTCCGCAACTATGACAGTGAGCCTATATCCGCCAGCACTCGATTGGGGAACATACCGGACATAGAAATGCACTGAGCCATCAAGGACCCAAACGCCCAAGCCCACACCGCCGCAGCCGGTCCGCCGAGACTGAGCGGGCTACCAAAAGTCGCTGGGACGGAGCCCAGGACTCCCAGGACTGAGACGGCATAGGAGAGCGTGGAGTACTTCGTGAAG
Organism: Pseudogymnoascus sp. 03VT05; assembly: GCA_001662645.1. Classification (NCBI taxonomy): domain Eukaryota; kingdom Fungi; phylum Ascomycota; class Leotiomycetes; order Thelebolales; family Thelebolaceae; genus Pseudogymnoascus; species Pseudogymnoascus sp. 03VT05. The sequence goes on along the minus strand of KV459502.1, from coordinate 39,034 downwards.
TGGCGGGTGAATTTCTATCATATTGTTAGGACTCGGTGCCCGTAGATTCCTGCATCAGGGGATAATCCCACCTGCTCGTAGCCAATCTGAGCTAGCAGCCGCTCATCATCATCATGCATAGTCGCCATCTGGTTGGCGGTCCGTTGTACAACCTTGCCTGAGGCAGTGGCAGGCTGTTCTTGGGACGGAGAGACGCTGGGGCGTTTTTCGTCTGAGGGTGGCATTGTTAGAGAATGGAAGTGGGAGAGGTGAGAATAAAAATCGCCAGTAGGCTAGAATTCCGTGCTAGGAAAATCCACGAGGGGACCAAGGGAGAGAAACGGTGGGGGGGGGAGAGCAGGTCCATGTATATACGGAGGGACAGGAAAAGTAAAATAATGTCTCGTACAACCGCTGATCGTACCCCGCCGTTGGATTGGCCTGTTCCAACTCGCACCCGTAACAACGGTAGCCCACGCGGGAGGGACGGGATTCAAGCTTCTTCCTGGTCGATGACGATGATAGGACCCTTGGGGGGGTTCCACAGTCTAGTCTGCCTGACGTTGGGAGGAGGTGGATGGTGGACGGACAACACGGGATATAGGAAGCAAGGGCGGCCTTCTTTTTTTGATTTTGGGGCTAATGAGAAGCCGCCAGTAGAGTAGTTTTGTTCGTGCTTTGGTGTACAAACTATGCACCCTTGTTTTGTACACGGGCTAGAGGAGAGGAGAGTACGGGAGTATCATTTCCCAACGAAGGATATACGGATAATGGTAATGGTAACAGTACAGTCGAAACTATAGTATAGAATAGTTTCTGTAGGCAGAGTAATCTAGAGTGAGGGCGCCGGCGATTTAGTTACGTCCGAACCCATGCTGGGATTATGGTTGGGACACTGGTGGGATGCTGGTGGGATGCTGGCATACTGGTTGGACGACTGGTTGGATGTTCTCCCCCCATGTTTCGTGTGTGACTCTCGCTTGTATCCAGCGCTGTGGTTCACCTCTTGAATCGCGTGAATCAATAAAGTGAGATTGTTAGTTTGGTATATTAGTTTGTATGGGGAGTTGGAGCAAATTGACAAGGAGCAGGGTTGGTAGTACGACGGGCAAAACAGCTAAAGTATAGTGGAGTTACAGTGGATATTGCCAGTACTCCAGTATTGTCGGTACAGCAGTGGAGATACAGCGGAGAGTATTTGTTAGAACCATAACCTTGCTGTATGTAATGTTGGTATCTGGTACACTCACTTTCCCACAACTCATAGTCCCAAACATAGCGTGGGGGTTCCCATATAAGTACCATACCTATATCCTATCTTGGGCATCCTTCGTCCTTGGGCACGCCTTGGTGGATTCCAAGGCTTGGAACCATCTCGTAGCTCTCACTCCAGCTCTTAGCTCCCTCTTCCCCGACCGTCCATCAGCCTGCACGTAGACGAATAAGTCCACCCCTTCCCAGCTTCCACCTCAGCTTCCAAGGCCAGCGACACCAGACCCGGCGTTTATCACTCTCGACACTGTAACTCCAACATGTGCCGATGAGCGCCCAGCATGTAGGTGATCAGGAGGGCCTGCACTGCCGGCTGGCCTGCAGACATGTAAGCAGCCGCCTGCACTCATCATTGCATGCGGCCATGCGGCCATGCGGCCATCAAGACAGCCACGCCGTCCCGGTAACAAACTTCACCAGCGAGCGGTGCATGACATAATCAACGAGGTGGAATCGTAAAGCAGGGCGCGCGGGTTTAGTGGAATCCACTGACTGAGACAGACGGATTGGAGGCGGGCCAACGGGACAGTCCGTCGTGGCACAATTCTCGAAGCACCATCCAGGGCGGTGATACGCTGAACCACACCAAACCTCGGTCCGTCCCCTCCCAGCCATGTGCGCTACACTCATAGTCACCTCCAAGCTATTCCCAAGAGCGGAATGAGGCCGACCGCCATCTAATCCGTCAGCTTGCTGAGTATTTCTGAATGCTGCCCTCGTCGACGCTGCTGGGAAACATATACACATTTGTCAGTGGCTGCATGAAGTGACGTCTTCCCGTCCCACCATCCTGTGCACCCATGAGTCGTACCGAGGGATGGGATGCGTTGCAGGCTCCCATATTGGGGTCCGTCCGAGACATGTCACTCTCGAGCTACATTTGTAAGGTAACTTACAGTGGGAGATAATCGCACTGTTCGTCCTGGCCTGGTGAAACGCCCAGCCATGCCGGATCCGAGCTAGCTGGCGCAGAAATCTGGGTGCCCGGCCGCCAACACAGTCGGTGGAGAACGGGCATCGAAATTTGGGGAATAAACTGATCAGATGACCTTCTCATCTTTTGCGCCCCTGAACAATGCGCTGATGGGTTGCTGTTTGTGTTTTGCTCAATTGCGAAAATGTCTAAGTATGTGGCGGTGAAGAAAAGCTTGGAAAAAGGCATTCTGATAACGGCAACGGTGAGCGAGGGGAAAGAACGTGCTCAACGGAACTATTTCTCATCCATTCCCCAAAATAACACAGACCTTGAAGGTGAAAAGCAGCGGTGAAACCAACAACGAATACCACTACCCGATCGAGTCATAGATCGACGCACATTTGCGGGGTTCCAACAATTCCGAGGGCGCTGTGCGAGCCGGATCATCACAACGTGCTCTCCATCCATGCTTGGCGTTTCCGAGAGGTCGGCCACCTTCACCACCCCTCCATACTCAGCCGCCGCCACAAACACATCTTCGGAAATATTGATAATCCAACTCCAACCTCCGACTTCCAACTCATCTTCTGTCCAGGACAGCGCCTCTTTGTCCAACGTTGCACAAACGAGCGGCTGAGAGGCGGGCAGCTGGATGGGTATCTAGTTCTCATAGTCAGACCGGTTGGAGGTCGTCCCGATTGCGTTGCCCTCATCGGCTGTGACGCGATACAACACCTGCCAGTCCCCGGCCTGCTATACGAGGCCTCTATCGAAATGGGCGCCACATCGCCGTCGGGAGCCGCCGTCCCTAGGTAAAATTCCAATTCCCCCGTCCTCGCAGCTGAGCCACCCACTGCACCCGCCCCGAAACAACACCATCCCCCAAGTCGGTGTTGGCCGTCCTGAAGAACCTCCGCAGGAAAGACGGAACGGCATGCTCTCACTACGCGCGTTCAGCTTGCCTCTTTCAAAATCGTGGCTTGGAGAGACCCTGCCTGGCCGTCGATGATAGTCTTATCTGGGTGCGTGCATGTTGGATGTGTCGTACGAGAAAGCTGCAGTGCTACGCAGGGCTTACAGCATGCACGATCTTGGGGGATGCAAGCATTGTGCGTGTTAACCCTTGACCTCCATGTGGACAGCCGTGCATGCTGCATCGACTTCTTTTAATAGCAGGCAAGGCCGTTGGGGATCATGTTAGGGCTGACTCCACACTTTTGGGGATTTGTTTTCGGGATTATCGGGATTGTGTTTGATGGATGACAGATAGTTGATCGCGTTGTTTGGGGCGGTTGCCGCGTTTGTGTGGATATTCGGTCGGTATTTGTAGAATGCGTCTCAAGATGGGATGATACTTTTGAGCTGTTATGAGGAGATTTTGCCTTCAAGGGGAAAATACGTAGAACTCTAGGACACTTGTAGAATTGTAACATCCCCATCGAACTCACCAGTCAAACATGAACAGCAAGTAATAATCAACGGCAAGTAATAATTTTCATCTTCCCAAAAACAAGCCAAATCTATTAGCACACGCGCGCAGGCATTTAATCCGGATGCTACGAAAATGTGATAAAATCACACACATAACACGACACTAGACAAAACCAACAACCACAAAAAAAGGAAAAGAAAATATATATTCCAGATTCAAGCCTGCATTGCATGCAACTGCAGTATTACTGTTTTTCTCACATCCGCTCTACGGACTTTAAAACAACGTGACCTGCACCTCCCTCTCTCTTGGAATCTCATTTATGCAACAAATGTGCGGCGGTTGACCCGCCTGCCGCCACGCCTTCCTTGTCCACCCTGTCCACCTTGCTGGCCGTTTTGCTGGGCTTGCTGACCGTTTTGTTGGGCTTGCTGACCGTTCTGTTGGGCTTGCTGGCCGTTCTGCTGAGCCTGTTGGCCGTTTTTGTTATTGTTGTTGTTGTTAGCAGCGGCGGTGGCGGTGGCGGCGTTGTTGTTATTGTTGTTATTGTTGTTGTTGTTAGCAGCGGCGGCGGTGGCGGCGGCGTTGTTGTTATTGTTGTTATTGTTGTTAGCAGCGGCGGTGGCGGTGGCGGCGTTGTTGTTATTGTTGTTATTGTTGTTGTTGTTAGCAGCGGCGGCGGTGGCGGCGGCGTTGTTGTTATTGTTGTTAGCAGCGGCGGCGTTGTTGTTGTTATTGTTGCCACCGTTGTTATTCCCAGCACCAACAGTAAACTTCGTGCAATCATCAGACGCACCACGCTGCGCAACAGGCATAAGAACAAGCTGATGGTTAGACGACGAAGCCATAGTGCAAACACGGTAGTTGCCAGCAGGAAGTCCTCCAGTAACAGTCGCTGAGAGCCCTCCCTTTCCATCACCAGCATCGTTGATCCCCTTGAAGAAGGCGAACTGAGTGGCATCGAGGGGAGTGGTGGGGTTCAGGGTGTTGCCCAGATCCTGGACAGTGACGTGGGTGTGGCCAACGACCTTGCCGCCCTGGAGCTGCTGGGGGGCGGAGTAGTAGGTGGTATCGGCGTTGGTGAAGGTTCCGGCTACGAAGTTTGCCATTTGTACCTTGATATCGAAGGTCGTGTCTGCCTGGACGTCGTTGCCACCCTGTGTTGGGAAGGTGATTATGGATGAGACCATGTTGGCTTTGGAGGGAATATCTCCCATGACTGTCTCATGTTAGAAAAATTGATTGAGAGTTATTGAGTAATATACGCACCAACTCCGTTACAAGAACCTCCTTGAACTTGCAGACCATTTGTCAGTGTCTTCCCCGAGCAGAAGTTTATGAAGTTGTTGTCCGAAGTAATCGACAACGCCTGACCGGCTGCGATGTTGGCAGAGCCATCTTGTGCAGACCCCTTCTGAACAGCATTGGCTAGCAGTGTGAGGCCATCAGCTGCATTATTGTTGGCGTTGTTGTTGCCTGTGTTGGCTGCTGCATTTCCTCCTTTGTTATTGTTGTTGTTCTGACCCCCCTTATTGTTCTGCGCAGCGGCAGAGCTCGCCGCTAAGGCGACGGCAATAGCAAACTTATAGAGCATTGTAGCGGCTTCTTGACCAGAATTATAAGATGGTGAGAGTCGAGAGGCTGGTGAGGTTGGATGTAATGAGTGTTGTTGTCCGTCAAGGAGTCAAGGAGTTAGATGTAAGAAAAAGAAAGGCACGTTCGACGTGTGATCTGATTGACCGGCAATTACAGATTGAAGAAGAGAAATAAAACCGCACGAATATACACGTTTGGGAAGATGAAAGAGAGATTTGAGACGGTGATGAACGTAAAAGAAGAGATGGGATATTTTGGATGGAGAGTACTTCTTGTAGGAAGCTTGGCATCGACTAGAAGAGAGCAACAGATGAAAGACGAGGCCATGCTCTGCAACGAGCATTGTATCGTCGGTGAAGTGGATGTGGAGATCCCGTTGAGTATGAGACAGGAGATGTAATGCTTGGCGGCCGTTCTGTGAGCCGACGAGGAGGGATATGGATATCAGACAAGCCGAGACGAGATCTTCAGGAAAGTTTACTGGAACTGCAGTAGAACTTCGTAAAAGAGCCTATCACAGATGCTTGGTCTGGCTGTTGTCATTTGTAAGAACGGGGACGGGACTCGAGATGAAGTTTCCGATTGTTGCGCATTGTCCCATGCCAAACAGCAATTGTAAGAGAAGATGGTGCCAAGCTGAAACAGCATGACATTCGTAACGCCGAAAAACCCACATTGAAGAACATCAAACCTGTCACAATTGCCGTATCTAGCTCTTAAAGGCAGGCAGTAAGCAAAGCAAGCTCTGCGATGGGATTTCTCGATCCATAGTCTGATTGTAGTTGAACATTGGCAGACTTGGCCGCCGTTGCGAGGGCATACGCGCCGGCAGTCGTTGTGGTCCGGCATCCACAGCTTCCAGCACATCCACAACTGGGCAAATGAGAAACAGTGGATGTTCTACATTTGCTTCAGCAGGATTTGTTTGACTACTGTAGATCTGTAGATATATACTCGTCGGTGTTTGGTTGTGGTGGCCATAACTGGTCGCTGGTCGCAATGTGTCAGCGATTGTTGAATGATGAAGAAGTTATTAAGTGTGGAGACTCGTATATGAGTGAGAGTAAGTGAGCGATTGAGTACTCACAGATTGATTATGTGTGTATGTATGTACTCTATACATCCTTCCCGAATACAGCACTGTGCAGAACTCAGGGTCCTGTCTACAAACTCTAATCACCGACTCGGGTTTTATGTACCCGCTCACTCACTCGGAGCCCTGAAAGTGACAACAAAAAAATGAAGCCCAAAAAGCATCATCTTTTCTTGCATACTTCCTCCTATTGTCGGGAAATATTCACATTATATTATATCATCTAATTCCACCAAAAAATCGAGTATATTTTCCCTTTTGCTGCTTATACCGGTCCCAGCCGCTCGATTGACTCTCAAACGGCATGATATTCAGAGGCACGTGTTGTCGCCTGAGTAAGTAAATTCGCCGACGTCGCACACTGAAAAAGAGAGATTGACACCAATTCCCCTTTCCCCCGATCAACTTCTTCTTCTTCTCTTCATACTCTTCATCAAATTATCCCCAACTTCACATATTTCGCCACAATTATCTCCTCCTCTACCTTGTCTACCTCCTAGATTACCCCGCTGTGAACATTTCTCTCCAGATTTGATCCATTTTTGTTGTTCATTCCTCTGGATTGACCTATCACAAATTTTATCTCGGAAAAACCACCCCAAGTCACCATGTCTTCCCCAGAAGAGAGAACTGTTAAGCGGCCGAGTGAGTAGCATCATCCCATCCATCCCAACACTGACTTTTGCAAACCTTTTTCGATATTTTTCCGCTCAACCAAACACCCCACCCCAAATCAAACTTCAACGTTGAACATTTCCTCCAAACACTCCACTGTTCAACACAATGGCAGCATCCGATCTAACAGACACTACTATGGCAGGAACCCAGTCGCTCCCGCCACCATCGCTGCCACGACTCACCGCTGAGCAGCATGTCCCGATTCCTGCGACTGACAAGAGCACCCAGCGCCTGATCGTGGTACTCTCAAATGCTAGTCTCGAAACCTACAAGGCCTCGCACGGTGCGCCAGCGAGGCCAGGCATGCCCAGCCGCGATGAGAAGTACTCGCTGCTGAACAGCGACGAGCACATTGGCGTCATGCGCAAGATGAACCGCGATATTAGCGATGCCCGACCGGATATTACACATCAGGTTTGCGCGATCTAGCCATCTTAGCGGGGCAGAGACTAACGCCTGCAGTGCTTGCTCACTCTACTCGATTCGCCTGTCAACAAGGCAGGACTGCTGCAAATATATATCGCTACTGCGAAGGGTGTCCTCATCGAAGTTAGCCCGACAGTCCGAATTCCACGTACATTCAAGCGCTTTGCTGGACTCATGGTCCAGTTATTGCATCGCTTGTCTATTCGCTCTACAAACTCCCAAGAGAAGCTGCTCAAGGTTATCAAGAACCCGATTTCGGATCACTTGCCTCCGAACTGCAGGAAGATCACACTCAGTTTCGATGCGCCTGTTGTCAAGGTCAGGGAGTATATGGAGGCCCTGAAGCCAGACGAGAGCATCTGCGTGTTCGTCGGCGCCATGGCGAAGGGATCCGACAATTTCGCCGACGAGTTCGTGGACGAGAAAATCTCCATCAGCAACTTCAGTCTCTCCGCTAGTGTGGCATGCTCCAAGTTTTGCCACGCTGCAGAAGATGCCTGGAACATCATCTAGGTGGCCTTCATAGCGCCGACGCCGGCAGAAGATGTCCTCACTAGCGACAAGATACAATTCAGTCACGAGTGCGAACATGTCACAGCAAGGGCATTGGTCGATATAAGGTGAAAGCGAGGATCACTTCGGACGGCCTGATCATAACATCACGCTAGTTTGGATGGTTATCGAGCTTGGGTTATCTGTGTGCTCAGTCTTTGTTTTTACAACCAAAACATCGGGCGTTCAACAACAGATCCAAGACGCTTTAGTCGTCTTTTGTGGGCCACTTCAACACGGTCCACAATTTCCTTTGTCAAATGCTTCAAGTGCCTCCATTGTTCTGGATTGTTGCGATAAGTATCGCGTTGCTGCCCCTCGATATGGCGAGAATACCGAGCTTGAAACCTAATATTAGCTTTCGCTTTGGGCAGCAACACCACTATTTCGTGGGCACCCAGCGCACCTGCACCCAGTTTTGGTATGCTGGTATGCTGGTGTCCTCGACTCACTGTCCAACTACATAGCTAAATAGCCCGTAGAGACGTCGGACTTACTCCGCGCCAAGGGCAAATAAGTGAGATATTCATGCCCATCATGCTCGACCCATTGTCGACCCATTGCCGACCCACTAGGATTCTGGGCCTCAAAGTGCGCAAGAATCCCGCATCATGTACCAGGATATGCCAGGATATGCCCCATATATGAATTGCCAAATGCTTCAGTTAATTCGCCATTTCCAAAATAGCGCTCTAGCTACGCTCTAACTATACTCTAGCTATACCATTGGATTCCCGTTGTTGACCCAGAGCCCCATTTTCATACTGATTTCGTAGCCTTCTCCTTTTCATTCGGTGCTGTGTCATCTGTGTACCGTCAACTGGCAGCCAATGACTTTGTCGAGGCGACCGGGGATATGCAACACTATGCTTCCGGCCAAACGTTGCTACCCCACCGAGACGTGGCACGCTTCCAGCTGTACATTGGAAATGGCCTATGTTTCCAACGGCAGAAATGTACAGAAAGGCGAAGGCCTTACGGTAGATGAATTGCTCGAGTGCGCATCACCCTAGACTCATGCGTGCTGCGCTGCATCTGCAGCTTCGAGCCAAATCGCAAGGTAAGTGGTTGCTGCTGAGCTTCACATGGGCCACAGGAACGAGTTTGAACATTAGATGGCCTCACAGCTGCCGCCTCGTCTCATCGTGCATACAGCCATATAATGGTACCTTTTCCCTTCTGTCTTGCAGAGCATAACCTTCTCTTCACTCGCGCTTCTCTTCACTTGCGATCACTTCATCACTCCCTCTCTACACATCTCTCTCAAGCACCAAAATCCTCACCGCATCAATGATTCCAACCATTGAAGTTTCCCACCTCCCCTCTTCCTCCTCCTTCTACGCCGCCGTCACCCAACCCCTCGGCATCCACTTCCTCTGCGCCTCCCCCTCCTCCCCTCACTCCCTCCACTTCGGCATCCCCGCCCAACCCTCCGAAATCCTCTTCACCCTCACCGAATCCCACTCCCCCCGCCCCTCAACTCTCTCCCTCACCGCCTCAAACTCCACCCAAGTCGCCAACTTCCACGCCCTCGCCCTCGAGTCGACCACCCACCACTCCACAAACCTCATCCAGCACTCCGCCGACACCTCCGTCGCTAAGACAACAGACCACGACGGGAACATGCTCGAGGTCCGCTACGCTCGCAGCCCGCCCCGCCGCGGCTCCGTTCAAGCCGCACCGACTACTATCACCACCGCATCCACCGCAAAGGAGGCCCGCAGAGTCCTAGACTGGCAGCGCGACGTCGCTCGCTCTATCTCCTCTCCCTCCCCAACTCAAGGCCGCGACGGAAGCCCCGAGCGCGCCATGGTCCTCGCAGCTCCCGCGCAGCAGGAGCCAGCCCCATCCCAGGTCGCTCCCCCAACGGAAGTGCCAGACGCCCGCCCTGCACTCCTCAGAAGCGCTACGACGCCCATGATGACGGCTATGTACAATGAAGTCTCCTCCGCCCTCCCCGAGCGCATTGGAGAAGGCCTCTCCGCCCAAGCTATCATCGGCACCATCCTCGGCGCCGCAGCTGGCGCTGCGGTCGCCTACGCCATGGTCCGCAGCGAGGAGCCCGAACAGCCGCGTCCACAGCTCGTGACTTACTTCTCCGCACCCCCTGCGCAGATTCCGCAGCAGGCGCCTGTTATGGAGGTAGCGCGCTCCAAGGGGCCGTCGGTTGGTGGGTCGAGGGTGGGGAGTGAGAGGAGCCAGGGAGGGCAGAGGTATGTGCTTCGATACAATGTTGCGAGCAATGCTGGCAGCGGGCGGGGAGGTGGGAGAGAGGGCGTGCTGCAGCCGGTGGATGAGAGGAGGAGTATGAGTTACTCCGCCTACGATGGGGGAAGGAGTCAAGCACCCGCGGCTAGCCAGGCGTCGACGGCGAAACAGTCGCGGTATAGTGAGAGGGGTGTTGGACATGAGAAGCCTGTTACGGTTGTTAGTGCGTCCCGACACTCTGAGGCGGGGAGGCACTCTGAGTCTGGAAGAAGCCATGCGAGCAGGAAGAGTGATTCGACTATCAAGCCTCCGCGCACTAGCTCGAAAGCCGGAACGGAACGCCGTGACCAGACGGTGGTGAGCATGAAGAGTGACCGCAAGAGCACGACGGTCAGCGAGCGGGCGCGACGAGTCCCGCTCCCGGAGAGTATGGCGGGGAGTATGGCGGGGAGTATGGCGCCTAGTGAGAGGGCGCGCAGAGTCCCGCTGCCGGAGAGCGTGGCGGGGAGCGTGGCGCCGAGTGATAGTATTAGTAATATTGGGATGAGGACTCACTACAGCAGGCGGGACGTGTATTGATCCCTGGGGATATAGGCAGGGACAGCAGAATTTTTTTGACAGGAAACTTGGACGACAGAACAGCACATATCAGGGATGGACGGGACTCGCGATCTCACGACGGGAGTGGGGTGGGATGGGGGGGGGGTAGGGCGTTTGCGCGATAATAACAAGGGGGATGCGAATTCGAATCTTCTTCAACACTTCCGATTCTCCATCGGCATTTTTTCTTTTGTTTGTTTTAACGAAAGGTGGTGTGGCTTTTGAGCTTTGGTGGTGGTTGTGGTGTCTGTTATAGGAGTGGATTTGTCTAAAAGACTAATATTTTTAACTCGTTATATTCGTGCCATATGCCTTCTTCTGCCTTGCTGTTTGACCGTATTTTTACATATCATACATTCTATCTTACTCCCATGTCTCCTCCTTCTTCCTCTCGCTGTAGGGTTGTTCACCTGGGTCCGGCAGATGGTATCGAGCCGATTCCAGGTGGGACGGCACCTGCTGGGATTTCTTGCGCGCCTTCCGCCCGGAGCTTCTTCATTTGCTGATCGCGCTGGTATTCCATCACTCTGCGCTTCTTGAAATATGTAACCTATCCAATATATTAGCCATAAAGTTATCATCACAGCGCCGGCCGCATCCGACTGCAAGACCCCTCGCAGCTTCCCCCCCTCCCCCGGAACGTAAAATCCCAAGAACTAGAACTCACCCAGCTACTCGCGCAATTCTTCTCAAACCCCTTATTCTCCGCACCGCACGCCTTCTCCGCGGCATCCTTATTCGTCAAGCTGTCGATAATGGTGTTTTTATCTAGACACTGGAAGTATGCGTCCCTCGCCTCCCAGCACTTCGCGCGCGCGGTCCGGTCGGGCGCGATTGGTGTGCCGTCGGTCGAGATCTTGGGGGCGGGCAGCTTGTCTGCTGAGCTGGAGAATAAACCCATGGTGTGTGTGTTTGGGGAGGAGGAGCTGGTCGTAGGGTAGCTGTGTTGCTGAGGCCAGACTTTTCGGTCGCTTGGATTGATGTGTTTTCGGTGCGACTTGACGGTATAGCGGGGTGATTCGGTCGAGTGGTTATGTGTATCTCTGCTGCTCAATGACTGTCTGTAGAGTGATGTGTTCCAGAGTAATCGTCTTCCAAATCCAACTTCCCAATCATCAATTTAGTCTCTCCGACGACATCATCGACACCACTCACGTGCTTCCGCCGCTAGTCGACCTACCCCTGTCATCCCCGTCCCCTAAACTTTACCAGAAGCCTATCCAGCCACCTCATGAAACCCTCCTGATCACCAACCTCCTAAAACACAACCAAACCGCCACACTCGTCCAGCTACAAACACAAACTCCGCAAATGCTACCAAGGTAGCCCATACCTCCACAACCCGGCATCGCACCCACGCAACCCGCGCGCATGCCTCTCCCACGGCGTCGGCGCCCCCCGCGCCCCGGCGCCCTGACGGAGCTCCCGCCGCTGCGCATCCTGACCCAGATCCTGGCGCTGCAGGCGCTGTACTACGTCAGCGCGGTGGTGATGATTCTGTTTACGACGCTGGTGATGGGGACGCCGTTTAGGCTGCTGGATGATATATTAGGGTGGACGGCGCTGAGGGGGGATACGACGCAGGGGTGGCTGTTGGGGATGGTGTGGATGGCGAATGCGTTTTTTATGTGAGTATATATCCGCGCATGCGCCGAACCCGCGCTCCTATTGTCGGAGTGACGTGGGTGGGTAAGGAGTTAGACTAACGGAAACAGTGTTATAGCGATCCTCTTCATAATCCAGCGCTCCAAACTCGTCCTCGACTTCGTCATAACCCTCCACATCGTGCACCTTATCCTCGTCTCCCTCTACTCCCACGGCCTCCCGCGCAACTGGCTCTGGTGGGCCCTCCAAATCTGCAGCGCAGTATTCATGGTCGTCCTCGGCACATGGGCGTGTCAGCGCCGCGAGTTGCGCCCTATAATCTTCGGTGGCTCCGCTGCATCGCCCACCGACAACGGATCCGCGAGCGCTGGCGCGGGCGCTGGCCCGTCGGAATCGATAGGGGATGAGGAATCTGGGTTCTCTAGGGGCGGGAGGAGGGGGAGAGGTCGCGATGGGGCGGGGGAATATGAGATGGTTCCGATAAAGACTGAGAGACAGGAGGCGTGAGGACTTCTAGGGGGTTTCTTCTGGTGTTGTTGTTATTATTTACTACTGTACGGAATATGGGCGATTAGACATGCGACGGTTTTCATGGCGTTTAGGGGGACTACAAGGTGGGTAAACCTGGGGTGGTCGGGATTTGGAATACTGGCTAGGCCATACGGATACCCTCATGATTCTAATTAAACGAATTGCTCGAATTTTTGCGATGCAATATCTGTACAACACATATTTTCCAATTTCCATAACTGCACATCTTTCACTGTCGTAAATACTTCTGTTGAATGAAGTGACATTTTGGCAAGCGTTCACGTTACTCTTCATTTTATCACCTCGATAGTTTGAAATCTCCTGAGGCTAGTTAGAAATTCAGGCTACCCCTTGTCAGAGAAAGCTCCTAGCCTTCCTTTTCCCTTTACGATCCCCTTCATCCCATATTTTAGAGCGTAGTCCAGCTGACGACCCACCAACTTCTACGCCGTCGTCACTTGGGGTAATAACAGTTGTCCCAGCCGAACTAATCCTCTGCAACCTGCTCCTGCTCCTGCTCATATCTACTTCATGTCCTTCTGCACGGCCATGCACATTCTGAGAATCACCAGTGGAGTACAACTCCGGCCCAGTCAACGCATCCAGTGAACGGCACCTTGCAAGCCTATGAGACTCAGGGCCAACCTCACACATCGTTTCAACGGGAAACTTTGCACTCGAGCCGGATTCCAGCTCTCCAGCGTCTATCGTTAGGTTGCTTCCACCGCCCTCCATCATAAGCTGTTCCGCCTCGGTTAGGATTATATCTCCATAAGGCGTGGACACTTCAGACAACATGCTTCGCCGCCTCCCTCGATGCTTGCTTCCACGAAGGGGAACAAACGAAGGCATGGTATGGTTTGGACCGCTCCCTCCTGACTTGCTTATAAAGAATCCAGCTGGGCTTCGAGGGATGGGTCGGGAATTAGAGCTTTCAGAGTCCGCATCAGAGGTGCTATTCGAGATGAAAGATGGGATAGAGGGGTTAGAGCTTGCGGGGGGGTTCTTCGCTTTGGTAGTATTAACCACTTCTGCTAGGGAAGAAGACCCCCTGGCTGCAGGCATCGTTATCGGCGAGTCTGTACGTACTTGACTTGAAGAATCGCTTGTTGTTCCAGATGTTAGTGAATTATACCTTGGGCTGCTTTCCACGCTGCTGCTGTATATATCATGCCTCTCTCTAGCATTTCGTCGTCGTTGGACTGCCCACGAGCTTGCTGATGGGCCAACCAGAGCTGGCCATGACAAGGACATTTGTTCATTCTTGAATGGTGCAGAAGTGCCTCCTGGGTCGGGGCAGCCACGGCTAAGAGTATGATCCAGCTTTTTCCGGAAAGTTTGCCAGCTCTTTACAACCAGTTCTTTGACAGGCTGAATAAATACATGGTGCGGCTCTGACCGAATTGCAGGCTCCAAGGTGTAACGACTGGATTCCAGCTGCCAGCGGGCCTGTGAAGTCTCCATAGGAGGTTCATCTATCTCGATTTGGGTAGGAAGATGCTGTAGTCGACTTGATCGAGACCTTACTGAGTCTGTATTCAGGGTAGGGCTCACATGACAACTATGGGCTTTGCGCCCTGGCATCAGGTGAGACCTCGTTTGCTGTGTAGAGTCGCTGAGGCTCCCTTCCGCTGAATTCAAAGCAGAGCTCTGTGGAGCAGGGATAGACCTATGACCATCGAATTTCTCGACATGCTCTTGCCCTGACCTATTCGCAGGTGTGACATATCGTATCCGGTGTCGTTTTCTCTTTCGCTTCGATCTTCGGTTTCTTCCCGAATATCTCAGATCGAGAGATACTGGCGCATCTCCAAGGCCTGCCAGAGGCTGTTCTCCACCATGGGTTGCTTTGCGGAGGTATTCAGGCGAGGTGCTTCTTGCTTCATGACCAAAGGCTGGAGACCATAGATAGTCTGTGTGCATCCGTAGGGAGCTGATAAGCCGAGCGTCTGGCACGCCATCGGAAGCTGCGGCGAAATACAAGTTTGCAGAGTTCTTATAATTCTCAAATTGCTCTACTGGCAACGTAAAGCTAACACTCAAAAGCTGGACCGCTGTAATAAATGCCTGTTCTTGGGTGTTTGAAGTGCCTTTCATCTGCTTTTGTTGCTCAAAACGTTGGGTTGGGGTAGACCAGTTATCACCAAAATCAGCCGCCCCCATGTCAGCCACATCTCTACTCGTTCTCGATCGAGCCCTTCGCTGACTTGTCCATCCTGATGCCGGGGACCACCAGCTTGGCCGACCAGTTCGGCAGACAGTTTGCCATTCTAGAATCTCAGAGTTTATGGTTTCCCATGCGAGCTTCTCTCGATTGAGCCCATTTGCAACTATAGAGGATATCTCCGCGTCGTCATTGGTTATTAAAGACTTATTACTGATTGCAGATAATGACTGGCGTTGTCGTCGCCGCGTTTTCTTTGGGGAGATGTAGAGTGGAGAGTCCTGGTCTGAGGTTTGTGTGCTTCGAGGCGATTCCTGCTTTCTACTCTTTGCTATCATGTCGTCGCCAGGATTAGACAACGACGGAAGCCTTGAAGCGGTCGGGCTATCTGCTCCTGTCGGGCTGTTTGCGACGAATATTCTGCTTTCATTCTCATTATGTCGACTCATTCTGCAATATCCAATGACTAGCCACAAAAGTTAAGAGAGAAGCTCCCATGGAAGTTATAGGGGTAAATGATAATGAATATTTAGTTGTAGGTAGAATGGAGATCGATTTGAAAGACAAATAAAAATATCACTAGCCCCTTTTCCTGTTTTGATTATGACTTGCAAGCCTTCATACTCAACTGGAAGGAGCAACCGGTGGTTGGTGGTTGGTGGTCACCGATAATGTTGTCAGTCGTTCCTTCCTCTTGTATCAATCAGTCCAAAACAAATTTCATTATTTGTCTACACTGTCCCATCAGTAACCTTCGCATGAGCCAAGTTACTAAACTAAATTGTACAAGTCTGGCTTTCCTTAAGCCAACATGATCATATGATATATCCCCCACTCAGCTATATTTGACAACTCCAAACACCGTATCCCTCATACCTATAGAGCCTTCACGCTCTGGAAGAATGGACTGTCGAGCAGCTTCTTATCTGCCATAACCAACTCCTTCATCTTAGCCACCATCTCATCCCCCTTCAAGCCTTCACTCTCGCACTGGCTCTTCCAAGTCTTCAGAAGCTCTTTCAGCATAATACTTCCATCCTCCACGTCCTCCCTCTTAACCTTCACCGCGTCATTTTCGTGCTTGCCAGTGAAGTCTTCCAACTCGTCCGCCTTCCGCTTCGCCATATTCACAACCTTCTCTGGGAATCTAACAAGCTCCGCGACATGGATGCCAAAACTTTGATCGCAGACTCCATCTTCTACCTTGTAAAGCAGAGTTACTTCCCGTTTATCGCCCTTGCCATCTGATTGAGGGCCGTCACCAATATGAGCAACAACATGCAAGTTGGAGACCTGTGGAAACTCATCCGCAAGTGCAGTCAACTCGTGGAAATGAGTCGCAAACATGCTGAATGCGCCAATTTCCTTGACGATATGCTCTGAAATAGCCCAGGCGAGGCCAAATCCATCATATGTGCTTGTTCCGCGGCCGAGCTCATCTATTATGATGAGTGATTCGGACGTCGCGGACTTCAAGATATTAGCAGTCTCCAACATTTCGGCCATGAAGGTCGACACGCCCTTGAGCTGAGAATCGCTAGCACCAACACGAGCAAGAATGCAGTCGAAAATGGTCAATTCAGCTGTTGTGCATGGAACAAAACAGCCGATTTGAGCCATCAGTGCAATAACGCCGATTTGGCGGATATAAGTCGACTTACCGCCCATATTGGGACCGGTGATGATCAAAAATTCTGATTTCTTGCGGATCAGGGAGACATCGTTCGTTATGAACTGGATGTCATCTTGCATCTCCATACATGGGTGGCGAGCCTCTTTAAGTATGGTATCGCCGGTTCCCCGTTCGTGCATCTTGGGCTTTGTGTAGGCGGTAGGTGCATGCACGGAAACGTGAGCGAAGCTGACAATCACATCTAAGTGTGCGAGAACGCCAGCAAGCAACTCAATAACAGGACAGTATGACGCAGCGACGCTGACAACCTCGTTGACCAAGCTGCTCTGTGTGCGGTTATAATTCTCTGAAAGCTGATCATGCTCCCGCCTCATACTCTGCAGCGCATTCGTTGTGAAGTAAACGCCGTTCTTCTGCGTCGAGCATTCCAAGTACCGCTTTTTGTTGCGGATACAAGCTGCCTCTGTCCTTGTCAACCGCAGACACCAACCGTGTGTCCTGTGGTTTTCCAAGAATAACTTCTTGTCGAGTTCCTGATCGAGATCGTCTGATACACTTTGAGACTCTTTCTCCATATCATACTTCAGCTTGTCAAGATTCTTGCGAATAATTCGGAGGCTGTCGTCGAACTCTGGCTTGATGATGAACTCATGGCGATCCATGGCATCTAAATCCACTGTCGTTTCGACCATCTCCTGTAACCTGGAGAGGCTCTCTGAATATTCTCTGATCTTAACAGTATATGCATCATCAAGGATATCCTTGTACTTGTCGTCCATGACTCCCTCCAAAGTTCCGATAAAGCCAGGTAGTCTAATAACAACCTGATATGCTCTTACTACATCCTCCAGGTTGGCCATTTTCTTCTGGAACCGCTTCGCTAGCCTATACAAGTCGGGTATCGAACGGAGATGCTCTTCCTGCATCGTCTGTCGCAGCTCTGTATCCTCGACGAAGCTTTCCACCAGCATTTGTCTCCTCTCGATCTCAGACTTGCTCATAAGTGGCTGTTTTAGCCACTGCGCCAGAAGCCTAGTGCCAACAGCAGTTTTACAGTTGTTCAGTAGCCCAAATAGACTCATTGTCTTCGAGCCATCCCTCGGGCCAGGCATAAGGTTCAGTGCTTTCAGGGCTGAGGAGTCCAGCTTCATGAATTGTGCTAGGTCGTGTTGGTAGAGCTGGTATTGTCCAAAATTTGACGGGTCATGTAAGATACCAAGGTATTTGATTAGTGCCGCCGCAGAGCCCATAGCGAGCTTTAAGTCCGTCTGTGGTAACGCTCCCGATGCTGCTTCGTCTTTCAGAATGCGTGCCAGGTCTTGCTCGATATCTTTCGTTCCAAAATCCGTAATTGGGCGTTCCGAGACAGCAATTCCACAGCTATCAATAATCGCCTTCAGTTTCGAAATCTCAATATCCTTATTCGACTTATCGACTTGAATCAAACATTCCTTGACACCTAGCTGGATGAGAAGCGACTCGAGATTCGAGTACAGGTCGTTATCGAGAAACTCGCTCACACCCAACTCCCGCACACTAGCATCAGCGAAGCAAACGCCCACATTCCGCGCCTCGGAAGCCTTGGCCGACACTTTAACAGCCAACATAATAGGCGCCGCATCGATCTGCCCTCCCAGCTCATCCTCGATATCCTGGAGGTTCCCCGGGGACGCCTGCTTCCCGACCTTCCACTGCATGCGACCCGTGCTCTCCCAGACCTCTATCCTCTTCCCTAGACGGAACAGCGCCTCACGCAGGAAGTTTCGGAAGACGGTGACGGTCATGGTGACGGAGGGGAGGCCGGTGTGGTCGTTGCGGCCGAGCTGGCGCAGGACGGAGGTCGTCTTGTAGACGGTGCGGGCGATGAAGGAGGCATCCTCGCCGTGGGCGGTGTAGTAGTCGCCGCGGTTGAAGATGCGGATCGTCTCGCTGCCTTCTGTGGGGAGGGATTTGAAGAACTTGATGAAGCCTTGCTCGTCGTCAACCTGGGAGGGGGGGGGTGTGTTAGCAATGGGCTGGTTTTAGCTAGGTCAAGTAAGTGGTGAGCTAACCTTTAACTCAGGGCGGTTCGACATAATTGCTGTGCCCGCAAAAATTAATTAATTCTTTCCGAGTTTTGAAATGGCCCATACGACGAAGCCTTTCGTTGTTTCGTTCAATAGCAAGTGCGGGTCAGGTCAGGAGCTACTTTGGCAATTACCAGTTTAACGACTCCCAAAAGCGGTGGAGCGGTGGACGCGATGCGCGAATCTACGCGATTCTGCCACCGCCTTCCTGCCCAAAACAGTCTGAAGAGGGGCCATGAACAAAAAAGGGAAATATTCCCACTATGGATACTCGATCGCGTATCCACAGTTAATATGAAAAATATAAAAAAAGAAATGCCGAAGCAATCAAACACTGGAGAAACGGCGAATCGAACGCCGGACCTCTTCTATGCTAAAGAAGCGTTATACCACTAAACCATATCCCCTTTGTGTGTTTATCTCGGCTTGGGGGATTGAGACTAACAACTGAAGCTCAGGGGGGTTTCTCTATTAAGTCCATTTCTAAGTAATTACAGGTCTAGGAATCGAGTCTTTATTTCGACTACAGTTATTGTGGTCATTGGTGTCATGCGTAATCCCTCTTCTCTCATTCGGGCAGCACAAGTAATGAGAAAACCGTAACAGTTCCGTCCAAAGTATCATTTCATTCCTTAATTGAGCGGCTAAGGTATCTAGACTCCCTCTTACCATCTTGTGTATACTCAAATCACACCTCCCATACCCTACACTCCCCCATCAGTGCGCCAGACTTGCAACCCCCCCATCCCAAAAACGCCACCAAAATGCACCACCACCCCCATCCAGTACATGCTCAAGCCGTCAGCGCTAAAACAAGAAAGACAGATCAGATCATAGCATGAATCCCCTCCCATCTAGCCCCCTCCACCACCCCCACCACCATCCCCCTCCTCCCCCTCCTCCCCACTATCCCACCCCCCCTTCTCAAACTCCGCCATCATCTCCGCCTCAAGATCATTATCAAACTCCTCCTCATCCTGTGTGTCCGCCTGAAGCATCTCATCCCCATCTTCCGCAGCTGTCTTCTCCGGCGTCGGCAGGCTTGAGCCGGACGCCGAGTTAGGCGTTTTGACGGTCTTGAGACCGGTGGTGCGGTTTCGTGCTAGACGCTGCTTTTTGGAGATGTTGCTTTCTTCGTCGGTTTCTTCGCCGTCTTTGGTGGAGGCGAGCTTGCGTTTGCGGCGGATGCTGATGGTGCTTTGTTGGCTGCGGTCGCTTGTATCTGTGGGGTGTTAGTGGGGGTGGTTTTGACAGTGGTTAGAGGGGGAGGGGGGAACATACTGCTTGCCACGCTCTCACTGTCACTCTCGCTGCCGCTTGCCATGAATTCCTCGAGTTCGGCGTCAACGCCGCTCCAGTCTACGTCTTTGAGGCCTTCTATGGGGGATTGCCCGCCTTCGAAGTCGTCAGGCATGTCGGCGTCGTCGTGGCTAGAATGGCCTTCGCCCCCGGAGTCGTCACCGCTGCTGTCGTCGAGGCTTCGGCCGTCGGAGAAGAGCTCTGGCTGGGTGGATTTGTCTTCGCGGTGGATGTTTATCTGTGTTTGTTGTTAGTCTTACGAGTTCTTCTTTGAGGCGGAACGAATGTGGCGTTTTTGAAACAAAGGGTTCTTTCTGGACTGGGCAGGGTCTACGTACCAAGTACGGCGTCTCGTCAACCCTCTCCCACCTACTCATCGAGTCGACTAGCCATTGTTGGTTCACGATTTTGATGTGAGGATAGCTTGTAGCCTGGCGAACCTTCTGCGTCCGAGTGCGATTCGCCGCAACAACAAGGTGCGTAACTTTGCGCGATATCCTACATGATCATTAGCACCCTGTATCTTCAAACTCGGCCGGGAATAAACTTACTTTGTGTGGATCTGTGCTCCAAAGCTCATCGACTGTATCGCTATTTCGGACCTGCGTTTCAACTGTTTAGTCATGTACTTATACTTAAGAATATCAAACGCCAACTCTAAATCCTCCATAAATCTTTTAATAAATTTGTGTAAATACCTCAATACATCTACTCCCAATGGCACTAGGCCAGACAGCACTATGCTTGTGCCGCGCAGACTATTCGACCTTTGAAATTGTAAGTATAGGTTTCATAAACGCAGCGTTGGCAAGATATAACTTACTTGATCAGCGGCATAACTTCCCCAATATCAGGGACGATTTGGAGGTCGGCGGCTTCGTCTTTCATATGGACTTTCTTTGTCGCTCCAGGCCGAAGATGAGCCACACGGTCTCCTTTGGCGTTAATCAGTGCTTTGTCATATTGCTCATAGAACGTCCTATGCAGGCCAAGAAGATGGTTCTCGAGATACGCAAGCTCGTTATCATCGTCCTTCAGCAAATGGTGTCGATGGTGGTTGCACGCCGAATCATCAGTATGTTCCGATTCCTCAGCAGTTCCATTCGCGGCCTCCTCGCCCTCGGCGTTATCTTCTTTGTCGAGCTGCTGTTGCATATGCAGTAGCGGCCGTTCCTTGAGTTGCTTCTCCAAAAACTCCGCCTGCTCCTGGGCTTGGATCTCACGGACAGTCGGGTCATCCCCGCCTCCCATGGCGACAAGCTCTTCCAAAGCGCTCATGCTCTCGGTGGTGTCAGTGGATGTTGCTTTCGATTTCAGCACGTGGCGTTTATCCTGGGCCTCGCCCTCGGCAGTGCCTTCTTCTACTTCTGTAGCTTCCTCCGTGTCGGGCATTGGTGCGATTGGTAGCGGCGCTGGGGCGACCTTTGGGGTTTCCTCCCGTTTAGGCAGGAAGCTCGAGTTGATATCTCCGATACCGATGAAAAAGTCGTATGGGACGACCTTGATGAGATTCGATCGATTCCGCGGCCATACGTCCGCTCGATCATCTATGATCACCACCATCTTCGTGTCCACCGGGAATAGTCTTGAAAGCGTCTTTGCCGTCAAGCTCCCATTCTCGTCTCTGCTGATGATCCGATCGCCGAATAGCTTATGCTCAGGGTCAACAATTTTTGCGATTTCCTGAGCATACGCCCTCGTTCCCATGGTATAAACGTGTAGTTCGTATTTCTCCGCGATAGTGGCCAGGAAGTGTGCTAGACCAGGGCGCATCTTGATATAATACCAGCATCCCGACGCCAGCCCTCGGGGGCCATCATCATGAAGCTGGAACGACTTCACGTCCTTGACAGCTTCGTAGTTCGGAGATGTCGGGTCGCGCTGCCATTCGCCAATAGTCGGCTCGATACAGGCGTGGATAATCGTCTGATCCAAATCAACCACAAGCGACAGTTTCCGGTTCTTCAACAGACGACGCTGTAACTGCTCTTCCGCTCGCGATGCTTCGTCTTGGCTCACCGATAGCAGCGTCTGGTCGTGTATCATGTTGATTTGCGCGCGCTGCGCATCGACGGTATCTGTAGCCCACGAGGTCTCGTTCATATCCTTCCCGCACAGCGCGCAGAGACCTGCGTACTGAACAGCATGCGAGCAGGTCTCATCGATCTCAGCGCAGGACTGGTCACTATTGATGACCATCCCCGGTCTGATCTGCCATCTTAACAGCTTCCCATCCGCCGTGCTGGCGAAGCTGACAATCGTCGTAATCTCCTCCTCCCATTTGTCACCAAACGCGTCTCCGACCTCCTTCTTCCATTTGAAGCTGTACTCGAAGATGGCGTCGCCCTTGGCGAAGAAGTCGCCGGGGGATTTGAGAAGCTTGTTGACAGTGATGGGGTACTTCAGTTTCTTCCCTAGGTTGAGCGGTTTTCCCATTTTTGGTTCCTCCGTTGGCTGGAAGCTGTCGGCGAAAGCATGTGGGATTATGTTGAGATGGGGGGCCTAATCGGAGAGGGCGCGTGGTTAGCAGTGCACACTTCGGCCTCAGTGGCGATTCGCGCTGGTATGCATCGAAGTATTCTAGAAGCCGTAGAAAGCTTCGCGATGCATAACTAGGTGCGACAATGGAGGGCGATAACTCACTGATAATGTCTTGGCCCTAGAGTGTGAGCTCTTTGACCCGGACGTGGGGGGTAATTCGGAGCAATAGTGAGATAGGGTCTCTCGATTCGTATATGAAGCAGCAACTTCAAC
The DNA here is from genome assembly GCA_001662645.1 of Pseudogymnoascus sp. 03VT05. NCBI lineage: Eukaryota > Fungi > Ascomycota > Leotiomycetes > Thelebolales > Thelebolaceae > Pseudogymnoascus > Pseudogymnoascus sp. 03VT05. Next base: position 16,230 of record KV459502.1, on the reverse strand, counting down.
AAATGGCCATTAGTCCAACCATGCCCAATAACCTCAAAGTAACCAATCAATAACAATAGCGGTCTTGTCCTTGTTTTCCTTTGGATATTTCTTTGTTGTGCAAAGCTAGGAGTTTATAGAAGAGACAAGATGCACGTCACTCTGTGGGTCGTTCTGTGAATTAAAATGGCCGTAGTGGTTCGTAGTGGTTTGTAGTGGTTGCTCAGGCAGATACCATGCTCGTGCGGCCGCTTCCGTACTTCTGAAAGGTGCTTGGAAGGTCGGGGCCTTACCAACCTTTTATGCCATTTGCCTCCGTCGCGGGCGAAGGAGCAGGGTGGGCTGATTGGTTGGATTGTTGGCGTGGGATGCATGACGTCCTAAGGCAACAACCGATCCCTTGGACACCTTGGACTCCCTTGCCACAGCCGCGACCAACAGTTCGTCAAGGGTCCACACGCTTAAATATATGGTTCTTGGAGCTTATTTGAGGTCATACAAGATATAGTAGCTGATATAGAAGGTATAGAAGGAGTGTCTTATAGCTTTTCTTAAGATTAGGAGTATTTATTTATTTAGCTACGCTTTATGCCACAGTAATTCCCATAGGGGTTACTAATTTACTAAGCACCCACGTCAGAAGACAACCAACCAACACTCTCATCACAAAACAAGAATGGCGATCTAAAATGCATATTCTCAAAAGAAACACAGGTATATTGACACCAATCTCCTATTCTCAACAATCCTAAAAGGAGGACTGCTCTATCCTATCCTAACCTCACTACCCTAATTATACCCATGGCACATACCCAAGGCCTCTCCATCCATCTATACTCCCACCATGCCAATCTATCATTAAGGCCAGCACTCTATAACACCATTCATACCACCAGTCGTACTCCCAACAGCGCCTCATCATAATATTAGTAATATACGTCCGACCCCATTCCCCGCACCAAATCACTTGCTCCCCGCGTCCTTCTCAGAAGGCAGCGGAGTCTCAGACCTCGACGTTGGAACCGGAGATTCGGCCGCATACTTTGGCTGTGGTTCAGTCAAGTCCCTCGAGTGTGCAAGCACCACGCGCGGATCCCATGCGTGAATGCGGCTCATGAGTTCCGGGTCATTGTCGTCGCCTATGAACGTCCAACTCTCCTCGATATCTTCAGCTAACCCTTCGTGGGTGCCGGACTTCCGCTTAATCAGACTATTGGCGTATTCCATGTCGCGGTATATGCATTGGATCGCGGTGTCCACGCCATTCTCCTGTTAGGTTTATTAGTGTCTAAACATTCAAGTGATTAAGAATAAAGGAAACTCACGCTTCTAATCTGCTCTCCCAGCAAATTCGCCTTAGCGATTATCCGTTCACTATGCGTAGCCTCCCACAACGCGCGCGCAAAGACGCTCACATTAAGCTTCCGGAGGTAAATCCCAACACCAAGGTCCTCCACTCGCCCGCCATAGAAAAACTGGTCTCCAAAGAAAGGCTTAATAATCGTAGGCTTGCCGGCTCTAAGACTCGCTCCGGTGGTTCCGGAACCGCCGTGGTGGGTTACAGCATCGACCTGCTTGAAGAGCCAGTCGTGGGGTGCAGACTTGATTTGCAAGATTTCCTCTGGGAGGACTTCGGGTTCGGTTGCGCCGATCTTGTCGAGTCTGTCGGACCATCCCTTTGATAGGATGCAGCGGACATCAGCCTTTAGCACAGAGTTCACAACTGTTTTTGTGAGAGCTGCTGAATCTGATACGACGATGGAGCCGAACCCAATGTAGACGAGCTTCTTCCCATCAGCCCTAGCCTTCGCGATGAAATCGGAGATCTCCTTTGGTGGCTTATAATCAGTTCCTTCATCAAGGAACCAGTACCCGGTCACCCTAATCCAGTCACTGTAATCGAGCGGTGGCACGACGACCGAGGGACTGAAGTTGTAGAGGAATGGCACCTTATTAGGCTGCATCTTCTCCAGACTAGTGCGAGGAAGACTAAGCTCCTTCTTACGCCATCTGTTTATCTGCCCCGCGATCGCTTTCCAGAAGACGTTCTCGAACATGACGTAGGTGATGTAGTTATACGCTCCACCCATTTTGTGCTCTGGCACGGCGAAGGCATGGGGGTAAGCGCGCGTTCTAGTCCATGGCATCGTAAAGGCGCGGAAGTAGGGGATCCCTAATGCTTCGGCGATATGTATGCCTGCCATGGCGCTAGGGCTCTCGATCAGGACATCTGAGTTCTGGCAAGCTAACCAAGAAGAAGAAAGTAGGTCATCGATCCATCCACGGAAATTCGTCGACGCTTCCTTCAAGAAGGAGTATGTGAACATGCCATTCTCAACACAGATGCGCATAAGCTCAGCCGGATCACCTCCGACGGGAGCGAACTCGATGCCATGACCCTCAATCCAATCCTTGAATTCAACATGTGTTGCAATCTTTGGTCTATGCCCTTCTGCTATAAATCCCTTGCAGAGTGCGATGTATGGCTGAATATCTCCGCGCGAGCCGATAGTTAAGCAAGTAATGCGAAGTGACTCGGTGGGCTTAAAGTTTAATATCGACGCTCTGGGGTCGTCGAACATAATAGGAGCCGTCTCAGTTGAGGCACCCTCGGCAGTAGTTGGCAATTCGAGGTCGTGGATATGCTGTCGTGATTCTTGACGAGCTTCTTGTAAAGCCTTGTGCTCAGCAACCGCCCATGCAGCGCTTTCCTCTTCCTCTTGCGTTAGCAAGCCCGATTCCTTAAGGTAGCGAATCGTTTCCAGGTTCTGAAGTAAAGTGACACAGCAATCATCTCTTGCATCAGGTTGTCCGAACTCAAAGAAGAGCTCCTCGTGTCCCTTGACAACGACAACTAGCCCAGAATAGCCAAAGCGGAAGCCCTTCTCCTTGTCTACATTCTCAATGTCTTTGAGTGGCAAAATCAGCTTTGTGCGAGAACCCGGTAGAAGACTCCTAAAGCAAAACGAGCGATTGCTGATGTAAATCTTGCCATAGAGAGGTAGCACTCGGTGGAAGTAACCAAAATATGCAGCTTGCAACTTTTCGCCAGCTGGAAGGGCAAAATGCGCTTGGAAGCGGTGTTCAGCTCCATCAGATTTCCCTCCTTCATCATCTGTGTCATCTTCTAAACCCTGGCCTAGCGGCTCATCGTAATGCTTCTTCCCGCCTTTCCACATCCCCGAGACCTTCTCAACATATCCCATAGACTCTGTTGCAAGAAGCGTGCTCATGCGTTTTGAGTGTCGGTTGAGGTAGTTAGCAAAGCCAGCAGCCCTCTGTAACGGGTACGCACCAGCTTTAGCTAAGGTCTGCAAAGAAGGTGAAGACGCATTATCGGCCTGGGTTAGCTTTGGCCGCTCATATGCGTCCATCGTTGCTGCGTGTAGCGGTGCCGTAGGTGCATGTGGTAACAACGGACTAGCAGGCAATTGAGCATCATCCCGGCGTCTTGATGCAGATGCTGAGCGATGGATAGTAGGCTGGAAGAATCCCTCGCTGCCTCTCAGTATCTGACTAGCAGACCCTTCGACGTCCTCGCTAGCTGACTGAGCAGCGGCCGAGGATTCTTCCATGGAATGAACGTAAGAATCAGACGAATCTTGCTTCTCAGAATTATTCTTCTCGGGTAGCCGGTTCCTACTGAAGCTCCGCCTATCGTTGCTGGGACTCCCGTTCCTACCTTGTCCGTCTAGGTTAAACCTACTAACATCCATACTGCGTCTAGAAGCTCTAGTCTGGCTAGTACTTCTCTGGTTGATGTCAAAACTTGCTCTAGAAAAGTCGCCGCTAGCTCTCGGGCTATGTACGCGAAGAGGGGATGAAATAAGAGGTGTTAGTGTTGCCTTAACGCTCTCTTCGAGCCCTGAAGAAGTTCCCTTGCCAAGGTTTGGAAACGGTTTGGTCTCTCTTGTCGAAATCGCAAGGCTAGGTCTAGATGAACCTGCCTTAGGGCTATTACTGCCGGAATTCCCTTGAGGCTGTACCAACAGGCCTTCTGGTATTTGCTTTGCTGCCGAATCCGACACGAGAGTGCGAAGAACACTTAATGCTTGCTTTCCAAAGCTGAAAAACGAGAAGAAGTACTAGTCTAAAGTTAGTATATAGTCTCCTTATAGCCTAGGAGGCGTAAACGTACCTCATCAATAGCGTATGTCTCATCGTTGTCGATTACTCGAATCTTGCAGGTTTCCGCAAATTCAATGACTGGGCTGTCTTCCACGTCGATCACATTCTCAATCGGCAATGAGATTTTGACGCTATCTCCATCATTATGCGAACGGAAGATAATCTTCTGAAGTGCCTTCACCCATTCCTTCGCGCTCGGTATGCTGTCGGCATGAAATTGATACCTCCGGTGGTTTGTTATAACTTCGAAAAAGGTTTTCTCTTTGTCTACAACGTGTGCAGATATACCATATCTGAGATCGATATTGCCAGATGGGAAATATTTGTCTGAAGGATCCGTGTAGTATGACAGAACGTCGCCTTGTAGGGAGAACCAGTAGCGGTTATACTTTGGGTTCTTTAGTCCACGCTTGCTAAGGTATCCCGACTTAACAATCTCGTTCTACCATTCTGTTAGTGAATCATATCAAAGGATAAGTAGGTTGCCATTCATACCGATTTCTTAGGGAGATATGCGTAGAAGCAGATGTGCTTCTCGGTAAGATACATGTACCCTTGGAGCAGTACGCTCTTCATAAGCCAGCAAGGGTATTCTGCTACAGATTAGCTACATAGATCTAAGAAAGGAAGGCACTGTATTTACCATCAATAACCAACTCGGGGCTCTCAAATTCGAAAATCTCCATCAACCGTATCGCGAGGTCGCTCGGGGAGCCTTCAACGCCATCCGCACCACCATCCGAGTGCCCTGATATGAAGTCTGATCGCCTCGAATCGAAGCTTGCCCTCTGCACCGCCGCCGCCCTTGCTTCCAGCATCTGGCTCATTATAGGAGGGCCTTTGAAAGGCGACCGCGTTATATGATCTCTTTCAGTGTCCATGTTCTTTTCCGGCGTGACCGGATCGCTTGAAGCCGTCGATAGCTGTGCATGTTTGCCTCTGTTCTTGATGCCGAGTTGCGATAAGGATCGTAGCAGCTTACTATCGGAGAGCTTGCGTCTATGAAATCTATGTCGTGATATGCGCTCGTCTGTAAGAGGTTTGGTCGTGACAGGGTCGGAAGAAGCCTCTGACGGCCGGGAGGCGTCGTCCGGTTCCGTCGTCTCGTCCTCCTCATCGTCGCTATCCTGGCCGTCGAATCTCGCATGAAAGTCGGCTTGCGAGCCTGCAGCTGCGATCATCCCAAATACAGACTGGTTAATCAATCCGTTCTGTCCCTTGGGAGCCGTACAGTCCTCGTCTGCGTCATCGCCGTCCTCAAAGCGCTGGGGGATCTCCATGGTGACCCGGGGGTCTTCCCTCCTCTTCTTGGTCAACTTCCGCCCTACCCGCTTCTTGATATCTTCATGGGAGCGTATCATGATTCTTGCACGCTTATCTGGTATTCCCAGACAAAGATGGCGTGGGTTTGATCAGTGGCAACGGGACCGCGCGGGTGGGTTGTGAATATTTGAGTCGGGACACTGGTACCGATTGCGATAAGCCCCTCAGGTTGTCTACTATCTAACGAAGGAAACGAAGATCACATGTGCTTGCCAATTCTGACTCTCTGAACCATGAGTCTCGACCAACTAAAGCTCAAAATCAACGGCGATCGAGTCACACAATGATTTGAGGCAGTTGAGAGGTTTGAGGTATAAAGGCAGTCATGGGGAGAAGGTAGCCTTGAGCACGCAAGAGATGTGTAGAGTGAGGCACAGATAAGCACCGTATGTACACACATGAAAACGGGTTACTATATTGAACGGCCACTAAGGGAGTTGCCCACGCCCCACGCCTAAGACGTCACTCTGTTTAGCGGTTAGAACGGGCCAGGCACATCCATCCCAGCCGTCCCCAACGACAAACCCCGATTTGACGAAATCGAACAAGCTCTACAGTGAATCACATACGCGCGGTTTGTATTGTATGCTTGACACACAAACCTGGATGATTCGGAGATTAATATTCAATGATTTCAGTGTATTTTGATGTACAACAAGACCCCATTTATGCGTCCTTTGAACAGAGACAAAATGGTCTCACCTGAGACCCTACAGTCCCGTTGTATAGTAATCTCTACAAAAGCCAGACATAGTCCCAACAAATGTTGCTCCCCATATTGTTGAAAGCACATTGTTAATACCCATTGCCAAAACCTGTGTCCTGCACTGCCAAAGAAGCACATCTGCCATAACGCCGTCATAGCCCCCAACCTAATTACCAATAATTCACATCCACAGGCACAGTTTACCACTGGCAGTTCCTCCTGCGACCCAGTTCCTAGTTGGATGGAACTCAGCCGCCGCCGGGACGGCAGAAATCCCGTCACCACCAAGTTGCGCCAGCTGCTCTCCCTCACTCGTGTATATGTCGACAAACCGATTCATGTTCCCAATGACAAACTTTGCGATCCCATCATCCGGCCTTTGTTGCCACTGCGCTTTCAGAATCGTGACCCATCGCCCAGTCTGATTGTTGTGTCTAATCACAGCCGATGGCTCCATATCCTCTTCCGAGATTGTGTGCCCGACTCCCCAGGTTTTTGCTTTCGTACAGGAGTGGATTTTGATAGTATCGTCATATGAGCTGGTTGCCACATGGCCAGAGGATGACCATGCCGCATGAGACACCGACAGGCGTGAAGTATGTTCGCCCAGAAGCCCAAGTTGTCTGGTTTCCCCCTTTCCGGTAGATTTCCGCAAATCCCATATCTTCAGGGTCCTGTCTAGGGAGGCAGTAGCCACTAGATGAGGGTGTAGCGGATGCAACGAGAACCCGCCCACCTTCTTCTCGGATACATACCATATTTCGGTATCTTTCTGGGTTCTCATATCATGTCGGCCAAACGCTCCGTCTAGTCTCGAGAAGTAAATCAGGTTAGGGTCGTTAGAGTTCATGTCGATAGCAGAAATTGCTTCGTCATCGTCCATCGACAGTGGCGCATAGGCCTCGACGGCGACTTGCTTCTGAAGATCGAGTTTCCGAATCGAGGAGTCGTAGGAGCCGGAATAAAGCTCTGTGTGATTCGGAGGGAATAAGAGTGATGTTATCGTCCGGGCATGAAGCTTGAATGCTGTTATCACTGGCCCTTCAACTTGATCGCCATCATCATCCACCTCTCCTTTCTGGGATGCATCGAATAGTCCAAGGTTTCCAATCTTATCTCCTGCGAATATAAGAGGCTTGTCATGGGTGGGATGGAACCCCATAGAGTAAATGCGCTCTGGTGTGATTTTAATATCTGAATTACTGTCAGCACTTGCGGGGTATAAAGGCATAGCGAGCCGTTCTCACCATTTGGCTCCCAGGTTTTGTATAACTCAAGCCCGCTCATTTTCTCTCTCAGAGATTTTAGCTCCTGATCTGTAGTAGTTTTGATATCACTATCGTCAAACGTCCTCTCATATGGTTGTGCCCCTCTCATGATTGAAGACAGGAAATTATCGTCATTGGTCCATTTCTTGCCCTCCACCGCAATATCACTTAAATTGAGGTCTCCCGCTACCCTCATTTTCTTCGCCTTGGCATCATCCTGTGCGAATTGGAATTCCTCTTCGAATTTCCTTTTCGCTCCCTCGCCGTCGGCTTCCAGCCCAGCAATCCGCGAACTAGTTCTCGTTGGCCTTGTAGCCTCTCTTTTTACAGGCGGTTCTCGTTTCCTTGTTGTTTTCGATCGAGGCGGCTTGGGAGCTGCTGTCTTAGGTATGATTTTCTTCGCTGTTGTGCTCAAATCTTTCATTATAGCTTGATTCGCCGCGATATTCTCGAGTCTCTTGCGCTCAAAGGCGCTCATTTTGGAATCTTTGGGCTCCATTGTGGCCGTGGCGACGGTAGAATCTTCGGATTCCTTTTTAACCATGGTGACGATGACTGTCTCTCAATTCGAATATTTGTATAATTTATGCCGTCTCACAAATGCGCGCGCATCGATGTATATGGCGCGAGTTCAGTCGCAATGGTGGAGTTGACTTCGGCGCGGCGCGCCGCGTCGTCGCGTAAGAACGTGACTGCGCCATTGGTAAATTAAAGTGACGTGGAACCTCCGTACAAGAGGCTCCAAAAAAGTTGTCCCAAATTCCATCAGTCCACGCACGGCCACTCGAATTCGCAAAGTCCAGCTCAGAGGCTGATAAAATAACGAGCCAAATCCTCGAGCAGTATTCTACCTGCTGGGCCGACCAAAACCATAGCCTCCAATATGTCCTGCCAAGGCGCAAGGGCTATTCATTCAGCTGCAACTTCTTCAATGCCATTCCTGTACCAGACCAGGACACTGTGCAGCAGCAGGAAGCCAATGCGACAGCCAGCATTGAGACTCATGCTTTCTCGCCCAAGTCGATCCCAGTTATTCCATAGCTCCGCTAGCTCTTGCTTAAGGGTCAGCAAGACCCTCTGGAGCGACAAAGAGGACCCTGATGCCGCCACGCCTTCGAATACAGAGACTCCTATGTCAGAAAACAGACCTTTGATTAGGAGATACATTGTAGAGCGCAAGTCCAACAAAGTTGTAGAGGAGGAGGAGGATGTCCCATGGGACTCGCCATCTTTTGGTCGATCAACAGATCAAGTGACAACCGATGCGATGTCCGAGGCCGATGACATCCAGTTCGACATGGCCCAGTCCTACGACCCATTCGCAGAAGAAGAAGATATATTCTCGGAATACGAGGGCGAACCCGACTTCACTATCCCATCAGCAAGAAAGCCGGGAGAGTCTACGATAACACTAGAAGAACGAGACACCTTCCAGCGCATCTTTTCCGACATCTACGCTCGTTCGCAGAGTACCAGACCTCAGGAACAATCGCTGGTCGACCTATCTGAGGTCAACAAGGAGAACGCAAGAGAGAAACTCCACTCAATCATGGAAGAGGCTGTGCGCCTTCCACAAAACACCCTCTTCACGAGCCAGCCCCGCGAGAAGAACCTCGATACGTTGAAGCAGTACCCCATAGCCCTCCGAGCCGTTGCCGCACGAGCGCTTGGCCTGGAAGGAAAACCGTCTCGAACGAGCCAACCCCAGCAAGAAAAACCGGTCGACAAGTACAAAGAGTTCCGACAACAGGAACAAGAAAGGGTAGAGGCCGCAATGCGCGCTGCGCCAACGGATATAGCTCTTTGGGCGATCATGGAGAAGGAAGTCTTCAGTCTCATTCCACGTCTCGGACTCGAGGAAAGGAAGTCTCCAGCAGCCCCGCCTCCTAAGAAGAAGGGCCGTAAGGCTTCGCGCAAGAGTGCGGTAGAGACGTCGGCGGAGGAACCAACGGGGGTGACGCCAGCCCCGGAGCCACTGGATATAAACCTCTATTTCCCGTTGTACGCATCGTACCTCCTCTACGGATTACGTCTCCTGCATCACTCATTCGCGAAGCATTCGCCTCTAGCATGTAACGTGCTACCCCGTATCAAATCCCTGGGTCTCGTATCCCACGTTCTCGGTGGAACGACGGCATTATACAATGAGCTTCTGCGGATCTACTGGTTCCAGTACGACGACTTTAGCGGTGTCATCAGACTGCTCGAGGAGATGGAGGAGTCGGGGTTAGAGCTTGATGAGGAGACGCTGGATGTCGTCACTGATATCCAACAGATGCAGGCTAGGTATTTGTTTTCGAGGGAACAGAAGGCGCAGAGGACGCCGATTCACTTGCTGTGGACGATGAATGAGTTTGCGCCGGGGCGGTTCAAGTCGTGGCAGACGAGGATTAAGGATACGCTTGACAGAGAGGAATAGAGGCCCGGCGATTTGAATTGCTGCGGCAGCAATGATGCCTTGTTGGGCCGTGTAAGAACATATTATTGTAACATATTGTAACACCATCTGTAGAAATTTTAGGATACCCTATATAATTGATGGCACTTTCTACACTAAAGGTATATGGAAACACATTTTACTCTACAGCGTATTGCTTCGTTTGTTTGATATGTCCATATGGTGTTATATTTCATTCTTCTCATTTGCATTAAGTCAATCAGACACCCTATCTAAAATATACGCCTCCCCTTTTCAAACGCCTCTCAAACGCCCCGCTGATAACAATTCCTGCTCTTCCAACAACATCCCAAAAACCAGGTCACACATTCTAATGCGAAATATACTGAAACACCGCACTAACATCCTTCTCCCCAAACTCCTGCCTCAGCAGCAAATCCTGAATCTTCTCAATCCCCGCATTCACAAAATGATTCCACGTACTCGTATCACCATACAACATCGCTGGGGCCTTCAGGAACTGCTTCCCATCCGGCTTACACCGCTTACACTTAAACGTGTCATGCGTATCACTCGTCGTCTTGCCATGGTACTGGAACAGCTCCCTCAAACTATCAAGCGTGAAATGCCTCTCCACATCCTCCGCCGAGTCGACGACACAGGATGATAGCGACTGCTTGTGGCTCTGGCGCTGGAAGATCTTCTCCTCGATAGTGCCGGTGGCTATGAAGCGGTATACGAAACAATCCTTCTTCTGCCCGTCACGCCAGACTCTTGCGAGCGCCTGCTGGTCGGCAGCGGGGTTCCAGTCGGGGTCGAAGAGGACGAGGCGGTTGGCGCCGATGAGGTTGAGGCCGCAGCCTCCGGCTTTGGAGCTGAGGAGGAAGACGAATTCGGAGCCCTCGGGGTCGTTGAATTTGTCGACTAGCTTTTGGCGCTTGGATACGTTCATTGTGCCGTCGAGGCGGAGGGAGCCGTAGCTGCGGGAACGGCAGAGCTTGTCGAATATGTCCAGGGTTTGGGTGTAGTTACTGATGAGGACGATCTTGTCGTTTGTATCTTGTCGGATGCGTGCCAGCATGCGGTCAAGAACTTGCATTTTCCCCGAATACCAGGGCTTGACGTCTCGGTCACGGCCCCTGGCGTCTTTTGGAACATAGTCTTCAGGGAAGTATTGTTCACATCCCGGAAGATCATCGGAGAGGTTGAGGAGATCGGGGTGGTTGCAGAGCTTTTTGAGCATGCCAATTGCCTTGAGAGGCTGACTTCCTTTGCCCCTGAGAAGGGCCTTGATTTCAGGGCTCGTAATGAAATAGTTGTAGAGGTCCAGTTGGAATGGCGCAAGGCCACAGAATACAACATGCTCATACTTAACTGGCAAGTACTTCGACAAAATATCGTTCGTCCGGCGAATGATGAATTTGTTGACAACACCCAGCAGTTCGCGCAGACAATCGTCACCCTTCTCGCGGTCTTTGTCAGTACCCGCGGCATCTCGTCCCTTCAAAATAGGAAGCTCGTATTTCTTCCTAAACTCGAGGCGTGTGCCGAGCAAGTCTGGGTTCGCGAAGCTGACCAGCGAAAAGTATTCTGACAAGTCGTTTTGAATAGGTGTTCCTGACAGAATGACTCGCCTAGAAACGTTCAGGTTGTTGAGCGCGGTAAATGTCTGGCTGTCTCCATTCTTCAGTCGGTGGCCCTCGTCGCACAGCATGAGACCTATCTGTGTATTCTTGAGCTCATCGACATTAAGACGGAGTGTCTCATAGGAAACAATGATGACAGGCCTTGTCACCGCCCGGCCACTGGCAATGGCCCACTGCCTGAGCTGCTGCGTAAGCTCTTCCTTGCTCGCCTTGCCATCGATAGCGAATGGCACAATCGCGTCCTTTCCAAGCCATTTCACCAACTCGTTAGCCCAATTTTGAACCAAACTCGAGGGGCAAGCAATGATAGCCTTTTGTATCGTTGGCTTTCCAGCATCTGTTGACTGCTTCAGTAGCGTCCACATCAACGTGATACACTGCAGTGTTTTCCCAAGTCCCATTTCGTCGGCCATAATACAGCCATTTGCCCTATCGTCGATCATGCCTGTGACGCACTTGTACATAAACTTAACACCCTCAATCTGATGGGGTCGAAGGACTTTGGCGAGCCTTGGATCTATGACCACCGGTACTTTGGGTCTTTCTCCTTCCACTTTCTTCTTGATACCTAGGATATCCGCCAGGCTCTTGTGGATGATGGGCTCGTCCACTTTTACCACTTCTTGGCTGCTCTCGATTTTCTTAGCCTCCTCAATCGTTTTTGGTACGTCGTCGATAGTAGGGTCGTATAGGACAATTGCAAACTCTCCCGCCGGATCATGTAGTGGCTTTGCTATGAAAACTGCTCCTTGCCTCAGCCCCAGCGTTGGAGGTGGTCGATTAGGATTATAGCCACCAACATCTTTATTTATCAATGGGACCGCGAAACGCTGTCGGAACATCGTGTCCTTATCTTTGACTTGGAAGACTGGAAATTTGTTGACGTCTCTGTTTGCTAGCGCAAGGCGGTCTTCGTTTGTCCACGGCTTGTCTCCATCCTCTTTCTCGCCATCTGCTCCTCCATAATCAACCTTTCGCCGTTTTCGTGTTGGTTTCTCCGAAACTCGAGTTGCAACGGCTGAGCCAGGACATTTAAATGGACGAATTAGTCTATCTACAGACTGTGGTGTTCCGCCATACAGGCGCTTGGGAGCTACACTTTTTGGTGTTGACGCGTTTTCCTTGTCGTCAGTCGTGGCTGTAGATTTAATCGTCCTGTGACTTATTAGATGATGCCGGGTAGCTTTCTCAGTCATGTTACTTACATTGCTCTTCAAAATGCTCCAAAGTTTTATGTGTCTTGAAGCAAGTTGTCGACTTCAATCGTGGTTGGGATACTTGACGCGTCGTTGATTACTGTTATGGCCCTCCAGGCTGACCATACGCGACATGCTTATCGCGATTTCGTCGCGATGTCACGTGATTATCGGTTCCTGGCTACCACGTGCCTCTGTGCGACATCACACAGCAGCAGAAAATGCAGCTTGTGTGACAACAGACGCAGGGTAGCGTCATTTTGAACACTGTTTTTAGAACACCACCTCTAATATTTAAAGTTATTTCGATTCTTCCAATTCTCATTTTAGCTCTCAGATTTGATTTTTGGACGGACATTTTCACATATACTTACACCTCTTTATCAGAACCCCCACACCTGCCCCACTAACATGTCTTACCCATCCAATCACGGCAGTCCGTTGCTCATGAGGGGCGGCGGATATGCCGAGAGAAATACCCCGCCACATCATGACGATGGCACGGTGAGCGCAAGAACATTGCTGAGATAGAGGCGAAAAAGGCGTTGGTTTTTGGGTATAATATTGCTAATCCAGAGCCACCTAGCAGGCTTGTGTGTTCACTGCGAAGCAACAAAACCAAGTCGACCAGCAAGCCCGTCCAACGCCGAACTCAGTACCCAGGAACTACACATGGAGGCCAAAAAGTCATAGGAGGGCCAAGCATAAACGGAGTCCCGTCGGCCATTAGCTCGATCAATATAGAGAGCTTCAAATAAACCACGCGATGTCCGCCGACTTCTGGGCTGGGTACATCTCCGGTGCCGTCGGGATCCTCATTGGCAACCCACTAGACCTCATCAAAGTCCGCCTCCAATCCTCTCCTCAGGCCGCCATCACTGCCACACATCCCTCAACATACGCGTCACAATTCAACAGCACCTCCTCTTTAATCCGTGGTGCCACCGCTCCAATCCTCGGATATGGCGCTCTCAATGCGCTGCTGTTCATGACATATAACCGCACCACCGCCTTTCTAAACCCTGGCTACAACCCCGAATCTCCAGGCCCAGCTACAAATTTATATACCACATTTATCGCCGGCGCAGTAGGCGGACTGGCATCTTGGGTGGTTAGCTCGCCCACGGAGCTGATCAAGTGCCGTGCACAAGTATCGAATACTCCCATCTCCTCTTTCGCGCTGGCACGCTCGGTCATCAGGTCCGAAGGCATCAAAGGCTTGTATTATGGAGGGACAGTGACAGCGCTACGGGATAGCATTGGATATGGGTTTTATTTTTGGTCCTATGAGCTTGGCAAGAGGATATTAGCAGCACAAATGGGAGAGGATAGCTCGCCTCAAGCTGAGGCGGCAAAATCGCTCTTGTGTGGAGGCATAGCGGGTGTCGTGACCTGGGCCAGTGTTTTTCCTCTAGACGTTATCAAGACGAGGGTGCAGACGCAGACACTTTTGGCCGGTGAGAGGTCGCCGCTGCTTGGTGCAGCAAGAGGGGCCGTGGTGAAGCAAGGCCGGATAGGTGCTATAGAGATGGCTAGACGGATTTATAGAGAGGAGGGCGCAGCTGTGTTCTTCCGTGGATTGGGAGTCTGCAGTGTGCGAGCCTTTGTTGTCAATGCCGCTCAGTGGGCGGTTTATGAGCAGATCATGAAGGAGCTGTCTCCTACTCAAACATTTAAGGGCTCGCAGGAAGAAGTATATACCATATAGAATATATAGATGAGATATGAAACCAGTTCAATTCGAAGTTTAGAACATGGACGTAGATTTTGGGATATCTTCATTTATTGCTTGTGCCTCAACTTTCACACTGTGAAGAGATCTAACGCCAGTTTCCATTTGCAGCCATCTTCGGCGTTTCCAAGATTCATCGCTGACCAAAAAAATTAAAAAAATTGCTCTCCTAATATTTCTTCCGCGCTTAAAATAAAAGTTAAAAGCAGTAACGCTTCTCAGAAGGTTGAGCAGTTTCGAAATCTGCAGTTGCTTCAAATACTAGAGATTGTTAACGTATTTCACAAGCGAAGGGATCACACAAGCGAAGGGATCACCAAAACACCAAAACGCGTCAACAGAGTATAGTTAACAATGCCACCACCAAATCAAGCTAAGCTGTCTAATCAAGAAGATAGAATACTTCTAGCTATCCAATTAATTAAAGAAGGGCATATTCAAAGTATTTGAGCTAGCGCAATGTCATACGATGTCCTATATACAACTCTTCATAAGCGGTTGAATGGAAAACCTTCTTAACGCGACTCTACTCCCAACTCACGTAAGTTGACTCTGTACGAAGAGTCAGCTCTCGTTCAGTATATCCTCGATCTAGATTCGCGTGGATTTCCGCCCCAGCCGCAAGCTGTGCAAGAAATGGCAGACCTACTACTCTCTGAACGAGGCGAGAGTCTAACTAGGAAGAACTGGACTATTAACTTCATAGCACGTCGTACGGAACTCAAAGCAAAGTTTAGTTGAAAGTACGACTATAAACGAGCAAAATGCGAAGATCCTAAGATAATTAAAGGGTGGTTCTCCCTCGTACAGAACACAGTTGCGAAATACAGAATCTTAGAGCAGGATATCTACAACTTTGATGAAGCAGGTTTTGTAATAGGAGTTATTACTACTACAAAGGTAGTTACGAGTTTAGAAGCAAAGAGCCGTCTAAAGACTATACAGCCTAGAAATAGGGAGTAGGTGTTAATTATCTAAGGTGTTAATTCGTACGGATAGGCACTCCCGCCATTCATCATTTTCAAGGCACAGAATCACCTCTCTGCTTAGTACAAGGACTTAGGATTACCACACAACTAGGTAATTACACTAAGTGAGAATGGGTGGACTTTAAATTCAATTAGGTACAAGTGGATTCAACACTTTAATTAGCATACAAATGCTCATACAGTCGGAACCTATCGCCTTCTTATTCTCAATGGGCATAAGAGCTACCTCTCTGCTCAATTTCAACACTACTGCACAGAACGGAAGATAATTACCCTCTATATGCCACCACACTCGTCGCACATTCTTTAGCCTCTTAATGTGAGCTGCTTTGCGCTACTAAAGCTCTTGTACAGAAAGCAGATTAAAACCTTTGTATAGAACTAGCTAAACTACATTATAAAGCTTAAGTTCCTCTCTGCATTTAAAGAAGCATTTAAAGCTACATTTATAGAGCAGAACATTAAGAGCAGATTCTGAGCTACAGGACTAGTTCTATACGAGCCACAGAGTGTCCTCTCTCACTTAAATCTACACTTAAGAACTCTAACTCCTCTAATAGTTAAGAGTGACAATTAGACTTTAAAGACTCTGCAAACTATAAGGGAGCTTAACTTTTAAACAGAGCACATTAAGAACCGCATTATACGACATTAGAACAGCTCTCCTACCTTAATTAATGATGCTGTTAGCTACCTTGTTAAAGGGGTGGAAATGATGATGCATTCTGCTGTTCTACTTAAGGCAGAAGTTAAGGCTCTACAGGCTGCAAATAAACAGAAAAAGAGGAGGGAAAGGAAGCGTAAGAGGCGTATAATGTAAGGGGGCAGTCTCTCTATACAAGAGGGAGAGGATATCCTTCAGAGT
>KV459501.1:34583-76760 GCA_001662645.1 Pseudogymnoascus sp. 03VT05 | reverse complement strand
ACTTAGCTTTCTAAGCTTATAAAGTAGTAGAATTATTACTTTATTCCTTATACCTTATACTTACTCTAGAAGCTTACTTCCTAAGCCTTTAGCTAGAAGCTTAGCTTTCTAAGCCTTAAGCTTATAAGCTATAGTAGGCTTACCTTTAGCTAGCTTACACGAAATTTCAGGTCACGTGATATATGTTAGCTTATATAAAAAATTTAGGTCATGTGACTTTTACATCATGTGATAATCATGATTATAATCATGATTATCTAAACTTAATAATCATAATCATGACTAGTCATGATTTTGACTAGTCATGCTTACATAATATTTGACTAGTTAACTAGTCATGATTATCTTGATTATTTGTGCTAACCCTGGTTAGTCGGACGATCTCATAACCACCATAAAATCAACCGCAAATTCGAACAGTGTGAAGAGGGGAATGGATGAGTAAGAATGCGTAAACGCTACGAATTCATATATTATCAGTCCAAACCATCTACCACACTTACGCGGTCTCTTATTACCAGGCACAGAGCGATAACTCTACACTCTCTACCTCCCGTACAACCACCATTTCTTTGTATAATTCCTCTACTAATAAACATGGATTCACGGCGAACGATTAGTGGATCATCACATGATGATCCTGACCTAAGACAATGATCCGGTAGTAGCCAACCATGCAGGAAGCGGAAAACGTAAATCTTAGCATTATTTTAGCTTTCCCGCCTTAGTTTTCCGACCTGTAGCCCCAAGCTTACCTAGAATGCAAGAAGCGGAAAACAAGCGGAAAACAAGCGGAAAACGTAAACGAATTTATCGTTTACGGCTTGGCTTTGACAAAAGTCGGGGTGACCCCACACTGTACTAGTAATAGAGTTCGTACTGTATGTCTTTAAGTGGATTGTCAAAGCACCGAGGCCCAAAGCCGCCAATAAGGATGACTTCACGCCGATGGCTTCCAGCAGAAGGCGGGGAGTGAGGTACGAGTTCCCATCTGCTATTCTATCAGCCGAAAAAGGATGGGCGCCATGTTTAAGTCGTTGCGCAACGTGTTTCTCGTGTCTCGTCTCAAGTGGATGCTGATTACCCGTCGGCGTCAAATTGATTTGATTGGCGGCTTTCAGTCTCCACATGGTAGTATTGCAACTGACCCACGGCCTCACTTCGTAATCAAGATAAAGTTCCATATTTTCCCCAAGACTTGATGGGTTCGTACGTAATCGAGCACTAACTATTCACGCACTCTAATCACCACGCGCTGATGGCGTGCGACTATGCCCATTTAAGGAAGTGTTGGAGCTTCAACCAGTACAAGACCTGAATCGTGATGTGAAATCGGTATTTATATTTGTATTTTGTCAGTTCCTCAATCATCATCCCCTTCAATCCTATATTTTCCCCTCTGAGCGACCGCCCTAAACTGGACCCTAGTCCTTCCACTCTCTCACCGTTACATCTGCACGCATCGACGACATATCATGGCACGAAAGTTAGCAAATGGGACATTCTCTTCCATTTCAGAGTTAAAACGTAAGTTCACCACTCTGTATTTGCCAACCTTCCCGCTAATAAATGCACTCTTCAAGCCGTCGTCGTCGACGGACTGTCCTTCGCTCTCAACGGCAAAGATGTGTCGTACCGCTTCTACGTTGACGAAGCCACGGGCGACCTCATTTCCACCCATTTTGGCGGCACTGTCTCCGAGAATCCCATAGCTCATGGTGTTTTCAATGAAGGCGGTTGGTCGACGCAGGGGAACGTCCGGCGCGAGTTTCCTGACCTTGGCCGAGGAGACTTTCGCTCGCCTGCTGTGCGGATCAAGCACCCTGATGGCCACACAGTCAGCTCTTTCAAATATGTCTCCCACAGTGTCATCGAGGGCAAACCCAAGTTGCTTGGTCAGCCGGCGACCTTTGGTGCAGATGATGAAGTCACGACACTTGTTATACGGATGCACGACTCTGTGAGCTCGATCCAAGTTGAATTGTCTTACTCCATTTTCCCAAAGCACAATGCTATTGCTCGGAGTGCGACGGTGAGAAACATGAGTGACAAGGAGGTCACGGTCGAAAAGCTTGCCAGCTTCAGCGTCGATCTGCCACATGACGAATATGAAATGCTACAGCTTCAAGGAGAGTGGGTTAGGGAATTCACGAGAATCCGTCGCAAGGTTGACTACGGAACGCAAGGGTTAGTACGAGAGCAATAAACAACTGGATATCGCATTACTAAATTACCTTCTAGCTTTGGGAGTATTAATGGATACTCCTCACACAACAACAATCCGTTCCTATTGCTAGTCAAGCCAGCCACGACCGAATCCCACGGCGATGTTTGGGGATTTTCTCTCATCTACTCCGGTTCCTTCAGTGCGGAAGTCGAGAAAAGCCCGCAGGGTCTACCCCGAGTGCTCCTCGGCATGAACCCCAGCCAACTTTCCTGGCCACTCAAACCCGGCGACTCCCTGATCTCCCCCGAATGCGTGAGCGTATTCTCCACCGACGGCATCGGCGGCATGTCGCGGAACCTCCACCGCCTGTACCGCCAAAACCTCATCACAAGCAAGTTCGTCAACGAGCCCCGCCCGACGCTGCTGAATAGCTGGGAGGGCTTCTACTTCGACTACGACGAGACCACCATCTACAAGGTCGCCCAAGAGTCTGCCAACCTCGGCGTCAAGCTCTTCGTCCTCGACGACGGCTGGTTCGGCACCAAGCACCCACGCATCAACGACCGCGCCGGCCTCGGCGACTGGGAAACAAACCCTGCGCGTTTCCCCAACGGCTTGAGGCCACTAGCAGAGAAAATAACCATGCTCGAAGTAGCACAGCCATCCGAGACCCAGACGCCGCCAGAACACATGCAATTCGGCCTCTGGGTCGAACCCGAGATGGTCAACCCCGCCTCGCTCCTCTACGAGCAGCACCCTGACTGGGTCCTCTCCGCCAGCGCCTACCCCCGCACCGAAGCCCGGCACCAGCTCGTTCTCAATGTCGCCCTCCCCCAAGTCCAAGACTTCATCATCGAGTCGATCTCCAAAATCTTAGAATCAGCACCCATCACATACGTCAAGTGGGACAACAACAGAGGTATCCACGAGAGCCCCTCCCCATCCACCTTCCACGCCTATATCCTCGGCCTCTACCGCGTCCTCGACGCGCTGACATCGCGCTTCCCGCACGTCCTCTGGGAAGGCTGCGCTTCGGGCGGCGGCCGCTTCGACCCGGGGATGCTGCACTACTTCCCGCAGAGCTGGACGTCCGACAACACGGACGCGCTGGATCGGCTAGAGATCCAATTCGGCGCGTCGGTCGCGTACCCGGCGTCCTCCATTGGCGCGCATATCGGCGCAGTACCGTATGAGACTACCGGCCGCACGACGCCGATACGCTTTAGAGCCCACGTCGCCATGATGGGAGGCTCCTTCGGGCTCGAGCTCGATCCTAATCGTATACCAGCCGAGGACAAGGCTGAGCTTCCTGCGTTGATCGCTCTTGCGGAGCGTGTGAATCCTATTGTAGTCCGTGGGGACTTGTGGCGGCTCAGCTTGCCGGGGGAATCCAACTATCCGGCTGCTTTTTTCGTTTCTGAAGACGGGGCCAACGCCGTTTTGTTCCTCTTCCAGATGCGTAACGTGTCGACGCACAGCTTTCCAACGATTCGGCTTCAGGGCCTCGATCCCAGCGAGAGGTATAGGGTAAATGGAGAGAGCGTATTTTCTGGTGCTACGCTCATGAATGGTGGTGTTCAGGAGAGGTTCGAGGGGGATTATGATAGTAAAGTCATTTTCATAGAGCGCGTGTAATCGATAAGATATCAATCGTAGAGTCTGTTTCCAACCACAATGTAAAAGCTCTCTTATAATATTCGTACCGAATTCTAAACTTAAAATTAGGTCTCATTGTTACCTGTTTATAAACTTCCATTGTTGGCTACTTGCGGACTCGCATCATGTCTTTGCCCCTCCACTCCTGAGGCGACAGGAGCATATATAAGTGCCTTCATCCTTAAAACATGGCTATTGAGTCAGGGCGTATACTAACGTAGGCAAACAAAGGCATCCCATCGCAACTCTTACTATACCAGGTAACATTCTGTATGTGGCTGGCTGACAGATGGGTGGAACATAACGGGGCAACAGCCAACAGACGTCGGGTATTGCTGGCTGCCTGGTGCGTAAAGCTTTTAATCTGCGCCACCGAGTAAACAACAGATCGCTGCATGTTGCTGTGATCAACACAGTACACTATATCAAGGGTACCTCGATCTACTGATTCGCTATATCTTTGGGCCATAGGTCTGAGCTGCGTACTCTAGGCCTCTGAAGTGGGGTTTACTAATGTTCATTTTGCTGTTTTAGTAGGTGCTGTGAAAAGTTCAGCAGACAGGAATGGAAAAATCGATGCACAAGTAGAATGACTTTTCATGCCGACCATCGACTTCCATGAGACTAGACTCGACAGTCCAATATCGCACAGCAAAAAAGCATCAAAAACTGGGTCAGCTCAAACGCCCGGCTTCGCCCAAGCTACGCCCAGCTTCTCAGCTGGTGCCGATCCTAACGCCCGGCTTTGCCTAGCACCAGTCTGTTTGCCTGTCACAGCCGAGGCAGAAGTCTTGTGACCAATTCGCTTCTCCCTTATGAGCTGCTTTGAATGACTTCGACAATAGATGAGGAAAGAAATTGTTTGCATCTAATCGGCTGTCAAGAAAGGACCTTCTAACGTAGAAGTTGCTGTTAAGTGGTGAAGCAGGGCTTCCTAATGAAACCCTGATTTGGCGAGGAGATGCTGGTATTTATTGTGCTCTGCGACTTCGGCTGTCAAGAAAGGGCCTTCTAACGTAGAAGTTGCTGTTAAGTGGTGAAGCAGGGTTTCATTAGGAAGCCTAAGGTCTTGCATGGCTTGAGTGGTTGGCGAGGAGATGCTGGTATTGATTGTGCTCTGCGACTTCGACTTTGATGCTAGCTAAGGGGGATAACCGGATTATCATGAACCATCAAAAACTTGAGGGCGGCGGCGCTCACCCACTAGTCCAAATGGCACCGTCCTGAGTATTAATCCACTGAAAGCTTGAGATCGGTGGATTAGTAGTTGGGTGGGTGACCACCAGCGAATACCCACTGTTGTATGTTTTTGCCATTTTTTTTTTATCTGGGATAATATTATCATTTTGACGATGCTTCCGTTGGGCCATGGGCATCGAGAGTAACGGCGGACTCGGGGTGGTTGAAGCTCGGTCACTAGCCCCCTTGCCCACCAAGTCCCCCTGCCACATCTTGTACGTATCCTTGTACCGCCACATTGCATACCACGCCTTAATCCCTGTCCCCTCTCCTTAAACCTTTTCCCGACACGATTCTTCCAGACCACCGTCCTCTGAAGTTCAACAGGCTACAGAGTATCGCCGTCGTCGAGTATATTGCCTGCACCGGAGTATTTGCATATTGCATCTCCACCACGATCGTTTTCATCGAGACAACGCAAGCAATAATCCGATACCCTAGACAACACCGACCGAATTGCGCGCGAACTGCTGGTTTCCGTCATATTCAACGTGGAACCTCGCCCTTGGAACTGACGGCCTTTGAGGACGACATATGATGCTTTTGGAGTCCTCGACCTCTCGTTAGTGTCTTTCCAGGGCCACGCGCCTCGCCTGTCTCGCAGCCACCATGCGCTTTTCCAAACCCTCGTTCCTGCCGTTCGCGAAGAGCTCCAGGAAGGCAAACATAATCACTGTCTTCCGCCATGCTCGCCGGAACCCACGCGACTTCGTCAGCCGCTTGTGGTGCCCACGAACTATCGCCAAATCGCTGGTCTTTCTCTCCGGTCTCGTCGTCATCGGTACCGCCATCGCCGAAATCTTCCTCTATATTCGCACAGGGAAGAACAGCCGTATAGGCACCACGGTCATCAACCCGTTCATACCGCTCGCGCGTCCCAGTGTCCAAGTTTACCAGGGAATCTACAGAGGCGGCACCGCCAAGACTGGCCATGTCTTTGTTGAAAGATTCCTCGGTATTCCATATGCACAGACGACAGGCGGATACAACAGGTTTAGGCCGCCGGTCAAGATGATGGCAGGGATGACAAAGCATGACGCGAGAAATTGGGGCCACAAGTGCTGGGGAGGTCCAGATGGACCTGACCAGAGGTCGGGAGATGATTGTTTGAATATCAATGTTTGGAGGACACGAGGCGTGAAGGAAAACCAGAATGTGCCAGTTGTTGTCTATTTTCACAGCGGATCATTTAATTTTGGAAGCGGTGCCGAAAGGGACATCGCCAGTTTTGTGGCATGGAGCGTGGACCCAATAATTGGTATCTCGGTGAACTATCGAGTTGGTGCTTTGGGCTTCTTGAGCTCCAATCTCACCGCCGAGGAGGGCATTTTGAATCTCGGTTTGCAGGATCAAGCAGCAGCCCTGGACTGGGTGCATGAAAATATCCGCATGTTTGGCGGAAACAAGGATCGAGTCACCATCTGGGGAAGCTCAGCTGGAGCACATTCCGTAAGTAACTTCTAGACTACCATTGATCGTTACGAGTGCGAGTCCTCTGAACTCTACGATCGTTTGGTTGCTCAAACTAACTTTACTCAGGTTGGCCATCACCTCATGAAAATTGACGTCCCCGCACGCTTTCAGGGAGCTATTATGGAATCCGGCGCCCCAACAGCTCGCGCCGTCTATCCGTATAACCATCCCCTCCACGAGGAGCAGTATAAAAAGTTTCTCGACCTTACCGGCACCTCTGATATCCCCGACGAGTCAAAAATGACACATCTTCGCTCCGTCGATATAGAGACAATTGTTGCTGCCTCGGAGTCAGTTTTCCAGCAATACTCTGCATCTCTGCGCTGGCCTTTCCAACCTGTTATCGATGGGCCTGGAGGCATGATCCCATGTGCACCCCTCGAGAGCTGGAAAGCGCGAGCATATCACAAAGTCCCTATCCTGACCGGCTTCAACACCAATGAGGGCAGCATGTTTGTGGACACCGCCGCCGACGATCCAAAGGAGTTCGACGAGTTCTTCCAGACCCTGATCCCAAGTTTTACCGAGAAGGATATGAGAGAGCTGAACGAGCTGTACCCAGATCCTTCAAAGTCTCCTGAGCCTGAGAGCAAGTATACCGAGGACCGCCCAGGTGTCGGCAGCCAGTACAAGCGCCTTGCACGCGCGTACGGTGACTACGCATATATCGCGCCGGTTCGTCACACGGCCCACTTCGCGAGCGCATTGGATAAGCCCGATGATGCGGCTGTGTGGATGTATCAGTTCGACGTGAACCAAACGGTGATTCGTGGCGCGAACCATGGTGACCAGGGAGAATACGTGGTGAACTCACCCAGTGTGAGAAAGCTGCCATGGAGCAGACATAACGCGATTGGCGAGCAGATGCATGGTTATTGGACGAGCTTTGTGATATCTGGTGATGTAAATGAAGTCAAGAAGGGCCGCGTTAAGAATCGCAGCACGTGGGCCCAGTATGGAAAGAGAGGAAGCAGCGCTAAGATGGTGTTTGGAGAGCATAATAACCAGCGAGCTGGAGGGAAGGATGAGGGGGCCTTGACGGAGAACAGACCGGATCTTTGGGGTGATGCAGAGGGAGATTTCTGGTGGATGAGGACGATATTGACGGAGAGGATATGAGGGGACGCCCGGGGGGGCGATGGTGGATGTGATGTGACGATTATAGACGGGACTTTCTAACGACGTGTTTTTGTTGTCAGGAGTTTCATATGGCAAGGGTGTGCACAGGCACGATAATTCTAGGAGTGATTGGGATAGGACATTCATCTTGTAGCATAGTATTTATTCACGCTGTTTATTTTAGTTTAGTTGTGCGAATAGTAATGCTCATCCAAATAAGTGTGGTCCAGGCTTTCCATTTCAGTGACTGTCCTCTTAAAGATCCACCCTCAATCACTCAACTACAAGCTAACCACCATATACACTCCAACAAAGCTCATATACCCCATTAACCCAACTCCTCTCGCCAACAAGCAGGCCAAGTGGTCAATGTGGCAAAGTGTCTGACGCTCATTCAGTAAGTGCTGAGTTCACATCAAGTAAAATCCAAAAAACGGATTTTCTTAGATATCGATTACAAACTGTAATCGAATCGTTCTTTTTGCATTTCTACTCCAGAAACCAACTGCTCTTCATCAATCCTTCTAAGTATGCCATTATACATCCCACGTAATGCAGGTTCAATATTCAAACAGCAGATACACGGTATTCAAGGGGTTGGCTCAAACGTCTATATTTTATTCAGGGATGCTGAAAACCGTTGCCATCTCAACCGAGGGTGGACAAGCTCTAAACCCATGTAACAGAACAAACTATCCATAATTACGTTCTCTACATAAAGTCGGACAAGTAGTCATCATCCCTGTTCTGGTTGCTGTTCGCCTCCAGCGCCTCTTCCGTGAAGACATCATCATAAGCATGCTCCTTCTGGTACTTCAGCTCCCTCCTCTCCTTCGCAATACGTGCCTCCTCCTTCTTCCGCGCCTGAACGCTGGCCTGGCTCTTCTTGCTCTTCGCCTTCAGGATCTCGTCGCGCTCAGCGGCGAAGTCGGGGAACTTCTCCACCTTGGTCTTGTTCAGGCGGTTGATGATGGCGTTAATGCGTGTCGGCACGAGGATCTTCTTCACCTTCTTGTTATCGTGAAAACTGACTTGGCCGGTGGCCATGGATCCGTCTTTCTTGAGGTTGCTCCATGGCGTGTAGATGATGGTGACATTATCTTTCTTGTTTCCTGGAAAAAATGTTAGTCACGTGGTTGAATAAGCCATGGGGATTGAACTAGCCTTCGATGGAGTTTGCTTTGGTGAGTTGAGCAAGATCAGTGAGGAGGTCTTCAGGGATGGATTCCCATGATTGGGTCTCGGAGAGGCGGAGGTAGATATGGGCGGATGAGAGATTGTCGACGTGGAACTGCGGAAGTTGGTGGCGTTTCTTTCAAACGGAGATTAGACTTACCCTGGACAGTTATTAGCAAAGAACCTATTTATTTATTCTTAAAAATGGAGATATAACTTACCAAACGTCTTCCTCGACTCCGTATGCGATTAAATCCTCATCTGCGACAGGATTAGTCACACGTTGCTTCCCAAAGAGCCAAGAAAAAAACCAGTATAAACATACTTTCGACCTTGTCTTTTCCAACATAGACATACGCCGAGGGCGACACCGTGTTAGAGGTGAAGTAGTAAACCATCCTGCCTCCCGAAATCGCAACTTCGTTGTGGTGTCAATTTCTGGCCGAGGCCAAAATTATATTGACGGCGCCTCGGGTCTTTAGCGCCGACCGTAGCGAAAAGTATTGGCTTCACCTCCCTTCGACTTTCAATAACCTCCCTCCCCCAAGGCACCAAACCACCCACACAATGGCGCCCAAACTCTCGAAACTAGGAGTGGCGCTCCAATCGCCCTCCTCCTTCCTCGTCGATGCCCACGCCCTCCTCCCCCTCATCGCCAAGCGCGGCGTCAAATACGGGTGGACGACCGCACCCGCCCGCTCAAAGGCGACACCAGGACGCTTCAACCAGGTCTCCGCCGGCCTGCCCATCCTCTCCGCCTCGCCCGCCGCGGCATTAAAACGAAAAGACTTCACCCTCCCCCTGCGAACTGGAGCAATGGGCATCAAGAAGGGCATGACCGCCATTTACGACCCTGAGACCGGCAAGCGCACCGCCTGCACCGTCGTCCAATTCGACCGCGTGCAAGTCGTCTCGCACAAGACGCGCGAGAAGAACGGATACTTCGCGGTGCAGGTCGGCGCGGGATGGAAGCACCAGAGCAATGTCACGCGGCCGCTCCTGGGACACTTCACCGAGGCGGGAGTCAGCCCCAAGAGGCACGTTGTGGAGTTCAGGGTTAAGGATGCGACGGGACTGCTGCCGACGGGACAGATGATCGGGCCGGAGTGGTTCGTTGAGGGACAGTTTGTGGATACGCGCTCGAACTGTAGGGGAATGGGGTTTGAGGGTGGTATGAAGAGGCATGGCTTCAGTGGACAGGGAGCGTCTCACGGTAACACGAAAGCACACAGACTTATGGGTTCGAGTGGTGGTTCGCAGGGAACTGGTAGCAGAGTTTTGCCTGGAAAGAAGATGCCGGGAAATATGGGTGGCCAGCAGGTCACTGTCCAGAATGTCGAGGTGCTGAAGGTGGATGCTGAGAAGGGCATTATTGTGCTGAAGGGATGTGTTTCCGGGCCAAAGGGCTGTGTGGTCAAGCTTCAGGATGCGATTAAGAAGCCATGGCCAAAGATACCGGTTGTGGAGGAGGTAGTGGCGAAGGTAGAGGAGGTTGCTGCGTAACTCCTCGGCGAAGAGAGAGCGTTGGGTGGGTTCTTGGTGTGAAGATATTGTTGAGATAAGAGTGTATATTACCAGCGGCAAGGCGTTATAGAGTGTATAGTAGACAATGATACTACATAAAGTCTTGATCTTTCCTCGTAGTTTTACATGAGATCGCTTATATTGAGATTGCTTATATACATATATGAATCTAAGTTCTGGTGATGTAGATGCGGATTGTCCTACACAGAGCCTTAAATCCGGAACGGAGTTGTTGGATAATATAACCACATTACCCCAGAATACAAAGGAATATATATTACAGAGCTTTTGATCAGATGTTTGAGAGTAGTTGTACAGCCTATAGTAAAGTATACACGGCCCGTGCAAATCACGGCCACAAAGACGCCATCCCATGCCATTTCATTCCCACGCCCCCCTTCCCTCCCCATCACCAACCCACCATCTCATCCCGAAAGCGTCGGACTATACGACCCCCTCCCCACCCTCTTCTGCTCCTCCTCCGCCGCATAAATCGCCTTAAACACATCCCCCCTATCCAACAAATCCACCTTCACCCCATCCTCCCCTTCCAAACTCCACTCCTCCGTCTCAAACACCCCATTCCTCCCCCCCCTCCTAAAACTCCTAAACCGCATCGTCCCCTGCCTCTTCGTCCCCCTGACTTCGAAATGGATATTAATCCGTCCGTGGAGCTGGTTCATCTCTCCCCAGATCCAAGGCATCTGGTGCGCGAAGTAGATTTCGTCGCCGAGGAACTCGCGCGCGGCGGGCGAGGTGCGCAGGGCGTACATGGTGGAGGAGACGACGGAGGAGGAGGACTTTTGGTAGTTGAAGATGCCGAGGGTGCAGCCGGTGAGGACGGCGATGAAGATGGGGATTGAGCGGAGCCATTTCATTCCTGAGCGCTGGATTTCTGTAGGCGCACACGTTCGTTAGCTGCTGCTTTTGCCCAATCTGAAACCTCCCCATCTGGGGATTCGGGGCATCTTACCAGGTAGTTCCCTATCCGCTCTCCTCTCCATCAATGGCGCGCCCCCCAACTTCGGCGGACTGACAAGTCCCCGTCTCTGCACCGTCTTTCCCGCATTCGGCGCAATCCTCGCCCTCAACGGCGCCAACACAGCGCTTCCTCTCGCGCCCAGCATTCGCGGCAACATTGTATGAGTCGTAGGCCTGTGGAATCCGAAGCCGCGGCGCTTTTTGGTCGAAGAATGGCGGGTTTGGAGGGATTGATAGTTCCACCGGCCAGGGCGGTGCGGGAGGAGGGAGCTTTCGGGGATTTTTGGATTAGTCAGCGCGAGGCTGGGGGTGAGGCTGAGGGTGGGTGGTGGTGGGTGACGTCTTTGTGTCCTTGAGATCTTGGAGGGATATATTTGTCGCAGAGTTATAAACTCTAGGATTATTGGATATTGTTAAAGATCATCTTGAGAGCGAGAGGCGATAGGTTATATATACTTCCTCCCTCCCTCTTATATCCATACGCCCGCCACCACCAAAATGGCTTCCCGCACCCAAGCCCGCCTCCGGAAAACCTTCCAATACCCCGACTCCGACGACGACGACACCCCCGAAGCGCTGGATGAAGAAGGTTCGTCCCCTTTCCCCCTCTCCTCCCTTCTCTTCTCACCCTTTCCCTCTTCCTCTCTCCCCCTTCCCACCCCTTTCCCCCAAGCAAACACCAAGCTAACCCGCCGACAGAACAAGCCCACCTAATCACCACCCTCCGTCTTCGCAATACAGCCACAAACACCCTCTACACCCGCCTCTTCACCACCTTCCCCCTCCTCCTCACCCTCGCCTACCTCCCCCCCCTCTCCAGCGCTCACGGCGCCCTCCCTCCCCTCGCTCTAACCTCACTGGTCGCTAGTGCGTGGGTGATGTATGCCTTCCCCGTTGGACGAACTGGGTGGCCGTGGGTGGATGAGTGGGCGGGGGTTGCTGCTGCAACTGCTGCTGCAACAGCGGGGGGTAAAGGTGGTAAGGATAGGAAAGGAAAGGGGAGGGCGGGCGATATATCACCAGGAGATGAGGGGGGGCCGTTGAGAAAGTGGTTGGTGCCGCTGAATGCGGGTTTGGCGGGTGTTATTCTTGTTGCTGGGCTACTGGGGACCGGGGGGGGAGGGGTGAAATTGAGTGTACTTCCGGCGCTGGCGTTGGGGGTTGTGGTGGTGGTTAAGGTGCAGATGAGGGGGGTGGAGAGGGATGTGGAGGAGTTGGAGGGGTTGAGGTATGGGTATAAAGGCGCGTGAAGATTAGGGGGGTTGGGGAGTTAGGGGTTGTAAATATATAGTGGTGGGTGGTGTGGTGTATGAGTATTTTCACGATATGAATGAAGTAATGTGTGCAACGCGTACTTGCTTGCTTGCTACCTGTAGCGGTATCTATCTACCCTCTTCCACTGAGTTTTCAGGAATTATAATCCTCCCTCCCCCCCCCCCACACTCGCTTTAACCCCCCCATCCCATCTCCCCCAACCCCTTGACCCCAAACCGATGTGATATATAGCCTGTCCTGTATACCCATACCACCCCCAACACGCCCCCACAACCCATTCTACACATCAATCGACTCATTAAACCTCAATACGCCATTCCCCTTCAATACGCCATCGATGCCCTCCGGCAGCCTCGGGAACGGATCGCTCAGCGGATCCATCGGCGCCTGCTGCTCTGTGGATTTATCCGTTACCAGCACGAGGCCTTCGGATTTAATCGCGTTGATGAGCGAAGGTACCATGTCCTGCTACTCGTTAGATCTTTGGGTCCCTCAAAAAGGCACACCCCACACCACACCAAGGCAAAAATGGGAGAAGGGAGGAAGGAGAAAGAACATACCAAAAGCCGACTACACGAAATCAGTCCCATAAGATTATTATCCTTCGCAATCTTCACCGCCTCCTTCACACTCGTCGTGCGTCTCCCATCCCTCTCAACCACCCCCTCAGCACTCACTATCGGCGCGCCCTCGCGGCCAAGATCATTACACAGGAAGACAGGAAAGTTAGGTTGTTTCCAGTTCAGCGCCGCGCAGATGGCAGGGTTGTACGCTGAGAACACGATACTGCGCATCGCAGCCGGTGGTTCCGAGCGCAGCGCCTGCGCGTGGTCAAAGACGACGGTGATGATCGCGTCGACGAAGGAGTTGATATTAGCAATCGGTCCCAGGTGAAGAGCTTCCTCCTCCTCAATAGAGGGGTAGATAACTTGGATATCAACATGGAGACCGCTCGGGAGAAGATTCAGCGCCTCTTCCAGCGAGATAGCCGTGCGCGCCAGGACATGGTGAATGGAAGCCACTTGCTCCAATCCCATAGTCGGTAAGCGCGCGAGATCAGCGTCATTGCGAGGTCCCGATTTCAAGAACTCCGCGTAGGTGAGGCGGGTGATGGGGAGGTCGACGGCGTTGTAGGGGAGTGTCCAGCGGGGCCAGAGGACGGGGACGCCGTCCGAGGTGTGCTGCACGAAGAGCTGGATGTAGTCGCCTGATAAGCTGGAGCCGGTGATGAAGGCGTTGGGGGTGTGGTCGAATTGGCTGGTTGCTTTCCAGTAGGTGTCGAAGTCGGTGATTTCTAGGGGCTTGCCGGAGAAGGGCTTGATCACTTGGAGGTTAAATGCGATTTGGCCGATGGCGCGGAGGCGCGGGTCGAAGAGGGGGAGACAGCAGCGTCCGTAATTACTTGAGCGGGTTTTGAATGTGCTGGGTAAGGCTACGGTTTTGGCGATGACCTTTGCGCCGTAGGTGGGGAAAATGTCGAAATCAACAGCGAATGACTCGAGGCTGTCGATCTGGAAGGAGACATGGCGGGTATCTTCCTGGAACGGTAGGAGGATGTTCTTTGGAATGAGGTCCGAGAGCTTGGAGGAAATAGTAAGACGCGCAGCAGGATATTTGCTGTCGTGGAAGAACACCATTGGCTTCTCGTCGCCCTCATCGAAGCTAATCTGCACGAATGTCTTCGTGTCTAGGAAGTTGTGGCCGTATCGGCGGAGAGGGATGATGGGTGGTGGTAAGGAGAAGTCGGGAATGCCATCGATATCAGTGCTCATCGGCATTGGCGCCGAGCTTGTCAACTGCGGTGCTAGTTGAGGCTGCGTTGACGAAGCCGCTCTGGTAGGTCTGGCAATGGATGAGAGTAGTCTCATACACTCCAAATTACCTTCCCATGCTGCGTAGTACATCGCATTGAGATCTTTCTCGTCCAGGATATCCGCGCGAACTCCAACATCTAAGAGCGTCTGCATCGAAAGAACATTCCCTTCGCTCGCCGCGTGGAAAAGCGGTGTCCACGAGTAGAGCTTGTCGATTTGGTCAAGGTCTGCGCCGAATGTTTGTAATAATAATAATAACTGCGGCGTCTGTCCTGATCTCGCGACAAGATGCTGCGGGTATAGTCCCTCGGCATCTGGCAATAACTTCGCGCCGTGCCTCAGGAGCAGCTCGACTATGCCAAGGGACCCGTGCTCGCAGGCAAGGTTGAGAGGAACATGATCATTGTCCTTCAACGGATCCAGCCTGGCGTTGCGAACAAGTAGCATGGCCACGCATTCGAGATGCCCGTGTATAATTGCGTGTATAAGAGGTGTGAAGTTGTCGTGGTCGATGAGATCAATCGCGCTCGGATTCGCAACAAGTAAAGCTTCCATCATATCTAACCTTCCATGCATAGACGCGTAGTGCAATGGCACCCGTCCGTAGACATCTGTCCGGTCGACCGCCACATTTTTCCTCAACCCAACTTCGAGGACAAACGAGTTGCCGTATATAGTCGCTTGATGCAAGCAATTCCTCTCGTTTATATCGTCTTCGGAAAGCACATCAACAAGACCAGTATCCAACAGAATCTGCAACGAAGGCGCTGGCGCCTCATGGATCGCTGCGAGGAAGGTCCTCGTTATCCTCTCGGTGAGCATCACATCCTTCGTCAAATCCGCCTCATTCGCCGATTTCAACCGCAACAACAGATCCTTGAGCGACTCAAGGTTCCCCGAGATCACCGTATCCAACAACAACGTATCAGCATCCCCCTCATCCGTCCCCAGGTGACTGCTGACAACATGCTCCGTTTGCCTCTCAATCGTAATATTATCCCCCTCCGACCACGCGCCCAGCTCCTGCAAACTCATCGTCGCCTGATCCGACAGCTCGCTAATAACCGCCTTATTGAAGAACGGCTGCACCTCCACCGCCCTCGACAGGTACAGCTCCTTCGTCTTCGACTTGCTCGTCTTATCCCACTTCTTCAGGATCTTCGAGAACGCAGTGCCATTGATCTCCACAAACTGCTGCAGCTTATTCAGATCATTCCCAAACTGCTGAAACCCCTCCTCGAGCGTCGTGAACTTCGCCGAGCGCCTCGACGTGTTCTGGCTGCGACTCTGCATGACCTTCTTCTTATCCAACAGCGTCTTGAGGCGGATCTTCAGCTCCGCCTCCTTCTGCAGGTAAAACGCATTCACCTTCTCGAGCTCGCGCTCGAGCTGGAAGAAGAACTTGGCCTTGTTGGCCTGCAGCGCCGCCTGCGAGTCCATCGGCTCATTCTGCAGGATGTCATTCTGCGACGCCAGCAGCGGCGTCGCGGATAGCTTCTTGATCAGCTTCTTCAGCGCCTTATAGTTGACGAAGCTCGCCGCGTACTCGGGCACCTCGAGCTGCCGCTTCTGGATCTGCTTGCCGAACTTCCTGGGGCGCGCAGGAGCGTTAGTCAGGGCATTGGGGAGTCATAAAGCTTGGGGCGGTCTTGGGGGACTCGGCGCGTGGAGGGTGAGAACTTACATGTTTGCGCCGTGGACGTTGGTCGCAGTGGTGACGGGTCGCGCTTTACGTACGTGATCTCCAAAAATTCAGTTTCGCGCGGGGGAATAAGTCGAACTCCTCTATCGATCACCGAGTTTCAGGCATTGTCGGCGCTGGAGATGATTATCTGAAAGTGACGGGGTCTTCTCAAACACGACCACAGTGGTTAACTCCGTGACTGATATCGCAAATGTTGGTAATTCAACAAGAAGAGAGACAGAGAGAGGAAGGGAAAGAAAGCCCTCGGCGGGAAATAATGTTGCGATGCGTGCGAAGGGACAACCTAGCCACTTCCTCGACAAGTGGGGTGAAGATCGGGGACTCTCGCGGGTTTGAGGTAGAGGGGGTCTGTTCTGGCACGAGAGAATGGTCGTGGTATAGTGGGACGGGGGGTGGAGGGGGGGATGGGAACTCCCTGGTCCGCGCCAAAAGCTAATCGATAAGGCGCGGCGGCGGCAGTCCCATGCACGTGGGGTACGTGAAGACGTGAAGCAAAAAGTGGCACGGTCCAACTTGGTTGGAAACTGAGAGCAAGAATTGAACCTCATTATACTAATTTTACTACACAAAAACCGCCTTGTCTCTATATAAATTTCCGTAGTCTTGATATAATTGATGTAATTTCAATATAACCACGTATCTAAAGCTACACTCCTATGTTGTAGTAGTAAAGGTATCCGGTCTTCGTCACTTCATTATAGTGTTCAAGAATACTGCCAAGACCCGTGCCACTTTTTTCTTCACCCGCGTAGGGGGGTATCAGGAATTTGAGACAACCGTAGAATTTCGGTATATCGATACTCGGCGTACGTATGGGCTTCAACTTTCTACTATAGCTTATTCAAATACCACATATATATCATATATATCATATTATAACCTCAACCCTCCCATCTTCCCATCCCACCTGTCCCACCCGCCGCGCACTCTCATCACCCTCCGGTGCGCTGTCCCCATCTCCCCCCCAACCAAAAACACCAATAAACTAACCCCCCATCACAGCCGCCATCCCACTCCTCACCCGTACCGGAGCAAAAGCGCAGTGACTAAACCCCCTCCTCCTCCCCCCTTCCCTCCCCAAAGCCCTCGCCGGTCCCTCAGAAACAAGTGGGATGCCCGATTCCAACCTCCCGGCGGCCGGCCAATCACACGCCAAGATGGGGACACGTGTGCCAAGCTACTCGCTCACGAACGTCGAGTGTGAGCATGTTCTGTTCTCACGGCCCTGTTCTCACTTGCATAGTATGCAGTAGAAGTTAGCCTCGTCGTCCCGAACTATCAAATCATCCCACGTCCCTGCCTACCTTCGGCAACTGCACCTGCAACCGCAACGCTGCTGTACGTATGCGCAACGCGCGCGTGCGATGAGACAGCCCAGCCACACCTGTTCGACGCGTTCGTGGCTACGGCGGCGACTTGTGGCGTCGGCTGGGAGGGTACAGTACAGGGATGGGCCGGGGAGGGAGTGCAGTGACAGGAGGTTGACGGGAGGGATGATGGTGGGTTGTTGGTTGGTAGGTGCGCTAGGGTGGGGTTTTGATGGTATCGTGAGCTTCATGTTTGATCTTGACTGGTTTTTTAGAACTTAGTACGGTAGTACGATCACGATCAAGTCAGTGAGAGTAAGAACGATGGGTGTAGTCCAGATTCACGAGATAGAAAGGCTATACTATATCGAGAGTAACTGTAAAGCGTTCGTTGCTCCTCCTCCACTTCCAAAATCCCTTCATCTACATGAACCCCTCCCTCCTTTCATTCTCAACTATATATCACACTCCACGGTATCATCTCACAAAAGAAGCTCTTCCATCTCTCTTCCTCCCACCAAAACACATCTTACTCCAAAGATCCACAACCACCACTATATCACCCATCTCCATCCCCTTTCCACCAAACTCATCCCCCTCCGCAGTCCAAATCCCATTACTGCCTCCACCCTTCGCTGCGACGCTCGCAGCCTCTCAAAATCCACAAGCTTCAAAGGAAAAAAGTCCAACTTTGTACAACAACAGCACCCTTCCAAATCACCCCACCCATATTTCCCATCCCTAGATGCCAAATGCCAATTGCAATTCCCTCCCTTATGCTCCATTGAATAACGTGAAAAAAAAAATATATAAAAAAGGTGTGTAGAGTTTGTAAGAAGGTAAAAAGACCTCAAGCTCCTCATTCGCAAAAATTATTAAACGCCACGTCTCTCCTCGTTCTCCTTTCTTTCTGTCCTGTCTCGAGGGCGTAATCGTACTAATAACACGTCGTCGTCCCCATTGCTTTTGGCGAAACCACCACGCTGGCACACATCTCCTTGCTCGGTATCCAGGACCTAGAAATTCTGCGAAATCCCCGCACTAGCCTGCGTAGGGAAATGCGACGGGTTCTCGATCCGCGTCGCCCTCCTCGCCAGATTATCCCTAATAACCGGCTGCCCCTGCGCCTCCACGGGGCCCCCACGGCCTCCATATGCCGGATCCGCATACGGCCCGTCATTCGAGTAGTACTGCGCGGCACCATACGCGCCGCCTGGCACAGCCTGCTCATCAGAGTTGTCAGATGCGTGACCCGCGCTGTACGAGGACGACGCGTTGGACACGCCGCGGTGGATGTCGCCGCCCCTGTTGGCGGATGCAGATGGACCCATAGCGCCGAGCTGCTCGACCTCGTCAGAATGTGGACGTCCGTTGCCTACGAGGGCGTTATCAGAGCGCGTGTCCGAGACGGGTGCTTGTGATTGTGCGCCCTCGGAGTACGCGCCAGCAGCGCCGCCAGACATAGTCGTTGACGCCTTGCGGCCAGACGTATTAGTCGTAGTTCCCCATCCACGATATCCAGACTCCTCTTCGCGGTGGGCTCCGTTATCAGTCGAGCCAGTGCCGCCGACCATGCCGATGGCAGGGAGGGTGGGGTCGTTGTTGGGGTTGTATCCGTACTCCTCTACCTCCTTTCTGCGCAGCTCCTCGGCGTCCTTGCGTTGCTTGCGGCGGCGCCAGAACCAGAGCGCGAGGAGGGCGATCAGGGCTACGGCCACGATAGGGACTACGACTGCGACGGCGGTGCGTCCGGCGCCGGTGAGCCCGTGGCTGCCGCCGGTGCCTTTGCCTGAGTTGCCTGAGTTGAGGGATGGGTCGGAGGTTGTCGAGGATGATGGGCCGGTAGTTGTGCCGCTGGTGGGGATTGTCGGCGCTGCGGTCGTGGAGCGGGTGATGGTTGTTTTTGAGGGCCCGTTGCCGGTGTTGGTATTGTTATCTGTTGATGTCGGGGGAGTAGAGGAGGGAGGCTGCTCGGTCGATGTAGGGCCCTGGGACGTGGTTGTAGGGAGGGGTCCCGACGTGGTAGTCGGCGGCTCATTGCTTGTTGTCGTGGGAGGAGGAGCCTTGGTGGAAGTAGGAAGGTCAGTGGTGGTCTCCGAGGTAGGAGGCGCCGCCGTGTCCGTGGGCGTCGTCACTGGAGAAGCAGATGTGTCAGCAGTTGAAGTTGGTTGTCCAATATCCGACGTTGGGTTTGGTGTTCCCGGAACTGTCGAGCCCATACTGGTATTATTCGAAGTCATGATGGTAAAACGTCGCTCAAAGGTGAGCCGTCGACGAGGTGGTCTGTACATGGTAACATTAGCACCTGCGAGTGATGTAGGAATCTAGCAGAACGGGAAGGCATCTCTCACCTTTAGCTGAAAGAGGTCTTCAGAACCCTCGGTCGCGGCCAAATGGATTGCAACGGCGATCTGGTCAACGATGAGGATTCAGTGGTGATGGATGATTGTAGGCGCGGTCCACTCAGGAGGGCGTTGGAATGGCGCGTAAAAAGAGAGATGCGGTGCGAGCAAAGGGCGACAGGAGAAGGCTGGTCTGATTGTCTCGCTTCTTCTCGAGTGTGAGACCCAAAAGAGTTTTGAGATGAGACAGACGCGGCTCAATGGGGACAGTCGTCGCACACAGATGCTCTATCCCTTCTGTGTAGGTTCCCTTTAGTTAGGTCTTCCGTTAGGTCTCCCTTTAGCACTTAGCACAGGTGGGTTAGCAGTCAAAGCAGGAAAATATGAAAGCTTGGAAATGGGCGGTTGCACTACTGTGGCAAGCAGGATTGGTGGATTGGTGGATTGGTGGATTGAGAGGTGGTTGTGGAAGGTTTGGTGGTGAGGAGAGGGCTCGTCAGACACGGGCCGGCGTGAGTTTTCCAAGGAGGAGGGCGGGTACTTGGGGTGGTGGTGAGTTATTGATGGGGGGGCGGTACGATGTCTGGGCTGTTGGCAGGAAACAGTTGGGTGAGGAGGATTGCTACGCGGACAAGGAGTACGAGGTTTACGGTGCGGAGTTGGCGGTACGAGGCAGGTACCTCGTGTCAGACCTTGGAACGGCGCCAAAATGGCTAGGTTAACACAGGTCCACAAGCTACCACGTTCAGGGCGAGCTAGAGAACTGTTAGACCGTTAGAAGGGGAGTAACTAGACAGAAGAAGAAGTTGAAACTTTTCGGTTTTACTCAATTCAATCGTTCCATATCGTCGTCAATGGGTGTTAGCTGATGCTGTTGAAACAATTGCAGAGGCTTAGAATATGGCCCGTTCACATGTATTGGATTACATACAAAACTGGCGGCTGGGGATGGTGAGAGGCGAGCTGAGATGATGTCTCTGCTTCCTGCTGTGTACAGTACAATACAACCCCGTATTCCCCGTAGAGTGCAGATGCAATCTCACCATACAGTAGAAAACAACAGTCAGCCCAGCAACGCGATCAATCTGCAATATAAAAATCCCTCGATCCAATCTTACCTTGCAGCCCAAATAAACTACTACATACAGCACATAACACATCATATTCCACCCCAAGCGCAGACAATTACTGCATCACCATCCCACCACCAAGCTCAGCCACCTCACCCTCACCTCACCACCACCCACCCAACTCGGCCTTACAGCCCCATCCGCCCACCCAACTTAGACCGATTCAATCTTCTCCTACCCCCATCTTACCACATCCCACAATCCCAAAAAAGTCCGGCTCCCAAATAGTCCAAAGCCAACCACCAACTCCGCCTGTTGATGACGGGATAACCGCTGATCCGGCAGTGCAAATCCCAACCGAGCCCGCCCACGCGAGCCAGCGGAATACGAGAATAGCCCTCTGTGCCGTTGTCGTGTGAGCGATCGTGTGGCGTTGACAGATGTGGCGTTGTGCTGTTGTATACCATGGTAATTAGCTCAGCTCAAGTCACGTCAGTTCAGTATATCAGTCCAGTATCCAAGTAACAATCCTTGACATTCAGTGCGAAGCCATGTTGGTTAGGATCCTGGGAGGGGATCAACAGTTGACGAACCCTGGCTGACACCACACCAGCGTCATTTCATCCCCATCGCTCCTTCCATCCACAGTTATAGACCCCAATACACTAATTCCTTCCATCATATAACCGGTCGCTTAGCTCAGTTGGTTAGAGCGTGGTGCTAATAACGCCAAGGTCGCGAGTTCGACCCTCGTAGTGACCAAACATCACAATTCTTTTGCCCTTTTCATCATCCCTCCAATAGCCCCTGTTGGGTCTAGACAAGACTCTACGGTGTTGCCGATACAAGGGATCCATCTTTTGATCACCCAAAAAAGTCGACGTGGAGCACCCCGAGGATCCCCCCGTTAGGAAACGCAACGGGCGATGCACAGCCAGGTTAGAGCGTTAAACGAAAACGGCTTTTTCTTTATTTTTAGCTCTTAGGGTGCGTCCGTTTCCAGTCCGCTTTTGTTGGTGAAACGAGATCGGCTGGTTGGTGCATGGCCTGGACTTGAGGTATCGGGCGAGTATGACCCTTCGAGTCCTTTTTTGTTTCCCCTGATCTGATCCAAGAGAGAAGGGTAAAAAGGGAGGAGCAGTTGTGCCCTGAACATGTGATCCCACACACAAAGCCGTTGGTATTCAACAACAGCCCCTTTACCATGCCACTCACCATGGGGTATCACATTCTGTAGCCTGATATAGCCTCAATATCATATCACCGTAACCACAACCCCTAAACCCCAATTCTGCCTCCCAATCCCAATCCCCTTCACATAACCCCCTTCCTCTTCTCTGCTCGCCGGCCTCATCCCACCCACTCCTCGCTCTCCACTCCTCCGCCCTGCTCGCCGGCTACCTCCCCTTCTACCAGCAAAAATTCAACCCCATCCCCTCCCACAAAACAGCAAAAGTATGAAATACTGGTCACTACGAGGGTCGAACTCGCGACCTTGGCGTTATTAGCACCACGCTCTAACCAACTGAGCTAAGCGACCGTGTTTGGTTATTTGATATGACCCTCGAGCCCGAATCCGCTCTTTGAACCCCTCCTCTCCTCCTCCTCCTCCCATCTGCCAAAAAAAAAGCTGTGTGTCCCACCACCAATGGCGTCGTCGGCAAAGAAAAGGTTCAACGACCCCACCGCCGTCGTCATCGGGGAATAGTCGGCCCGGTGGACGGGGAATGGAGGGGCAAAATGGCAAAAATATAATTCGTGATTGAATGGTCACTACGAGGGTCGAACTCGCGACCTTGGCGTTATTAGCACCACGCTCTAACCAACTGAGCTAAGCGACCTGGTTATTGATACCGGTTCTTGCGTATAGGACTTGATCAGATGGGTTGGTCTTTGCTTTGGTGCTTCTAGGGTTTGTTAGAGTCGTGAAAGTTATAGGCAGCAGAATGGTTAGCGGGGTTGACGGCTATGTAGGAACCAGGACATAATGCAAGAACATGTCAGGAAGATGGAGAAATGTCAGATGCATGTAGTTCTGATTAGTTTTAATCGGTTAATGGCCGTTGTTGTAGTGTACATTCCTTAAACTATCATACTGTGGTGGAAAGCGGCCCGCTCGGTGATATGGTCCGCTCGGTGATGAACCACGTTATACTTTGTGTAACTAAGTCCTTTATAACTTATATACTTATAGTCTTACTAACTCTAATAATGTAAGGCTTCTATTCATAGGATATAAGACGTTATATAGCTAAACACAACTCTAGGTCTTGCGTTTATTCTATTACTACTATCATGCTACACCACCGATATAAAAACCAAGATAATCACGCTGATGCTACTATTTTGCCTTTACAAGCGCCAAATCCAACATGTCCCAACCCGCTCTTGCCTTGCACTTGTGCCTTAAATTCTATGATATCTCCGTCCTCTAAGAACGCCCGGCTGATATTCTGTTTCCCTGGAAACTGTGCTTCCATCTCATAGGGGTCGATGCCATTTCGCGTTGCTTCTAGAAGACACCCAAGCTCTCCTCGAGTTGGTCCGGATAGGGTACCTGTGGCAATAAGATCCCCTGGTCGCATTGGGCACCCGCCCACTATATGATGCGCTAGCATTTGAGCAAAGGAGAAGACCACATGCTTCGTATTACATTCCGTCACCGAGTATGTTCCAGAGTCATCTACGTGACATTAGCTTAATGACGTGTTTTGACGGCAACTGGGAGACTGACTTTCCAGCGACACTCGAATCGGGATATCATATACCGACTCCTTTTCGTCCTGGTTCAGATAGGGAAGCTGTGGATCTTTCCAGATATAAGTTGAGCATATCATAGTAAACGAAGAGCGTAGAGTACTAACCGACTGTTAAAGGCGTAGTTCGGAATGGCTCTAGCGCTTCCAAAGTCACAATCCACGGTGAAATAGTGGTGCGGAAGTTCTTCCCATTGAAAGGCCCAAGCGGCGTGGACTCCCACTGTTGGATGTCTCTTGCTGACCAGTCGTTCATCAGAACAACCCCAAAGATATGGTCTTCTGCGTCATTAACATCAATGCGGCTTCCCATCTTGTTGCCGCGCCCAATGAATGCAGCAAACTCAACTTCAAAAGTGAGTTTCTGGCAAAGACTTTCGGTAGGGATTCCATTTAGGACAATCTGATCTCTTGGTCGACGAACAGGCGTGCCTGAAATGACAACTGACGATGCCCGACCATGATAGGCGACAGGCATACTCGAAAAGTTTGGTGGGAGTCCCATTCCAGGCCGAAAGATGTCACAGCACTAGCCAACTACGTTAGCAATAGCAATGGCGTCAAGGAATATCATCAGCCTGGGTTGCCACATACATTTTGAGCATGATACAGGCCGACGAAGAAGTCGGTGTAATCACCTATGTGCATCGGCATGTGCATTTTTGCTCTGGACAACGGGACAAGAACTCTATCCCTCCGTTCTCGATGATCGCGCAAGACTGGGCCAAACAGAGTACTCTCACTTAAGATCTCTTCCAACAATTTTCTTACATTCCGATGAACACTCTTCCTTAAACTTACGTACGCATTGATCGTCGGCGCTTCGAGCGTCGAGCTGTCAAAATCGATTACAGCAAAGACCTTTTCCTGGGCTAGAGCTTTGAGATCCAGTACATAATCCCCGATTGCTACACCAATTCGCTGGTCCAGGTCATCAGTGCTGAAGACGCCATATGGAAGGTTCTGTAACGAAAAATCGGAGCCATCTTCAATTGGAATCCACGAAGCCATCTTTTTGTGTTATAGTTTAAATATTTGTTGCTGGGGCTACAGATTTGCTTTGTCTATACACAATTCAATAAAGAGACATACCTTTCAAGAGATTTGATATTAAAATACTCAACGCCTCTGCACTCCTATCTGCCGATGTATTAGGCTGGGAGCCGGGTTACTAATTAGTTTTCCGATTCGGAAAATAGGTTCGCTGGTAAGAAACTGGGTTATTTTCCGGGCAGACTAGGTGCCTTGTAATTCCCTCACAACATGGTCTGTTTCGGGCTGGGGAGAAGCCCTCCCAGCGAAGCTCCTAATCATAACAGGTTCTCTGATTCAAATCTCTTTTCTTGAACGGACAATCACATGCAACATGGTGATTCAATGTCCCCCATTTTCCGAGCGCAAGGTTGTTGTGAACTTTTACCTTAAGTAAGATCCTAAATCCGGGGTCCCCAGAAACCCCAGAGTCCTAGCGTTGTCACTAGGTGTCTGAATACAATGCATATACAAGGCATGGAATCTAAGGTTGATACTCAACCAGTCGTTCGACATGAGGAGAACGCGGGGCTCGAAAAGCATCAACTAGCTCATAGCATAGTCGATGCTGCACATTTGTTCCAAGGAATGCACGTCGATCCCGAGAGGAGTTTATCATTGCTAACGTATTGCTAGAGCATAGCAGTGGTAAGGTGACTGGCCGACTTCTGCTTCCAAGACCTACAGATAACCCTAAAGATCCCTTGGTAAGTCTCGCTTCATTGATATAACTTGAATAGACCAAAGTCGACTAAAATATACAGACGTGGAGTTTGTGGAGGAAGCATCTTAGCCTCGTCACTATCTGCTACTTCGTCTTTATGTCGAACTACATCACGGCCTCCATCTCACCGATTCTTCTCCCAATTCTGCTAGGCTTCAAAATTACCCTAACTAAGGCAAGCTACCTCATCACGTTTAGCATCCTTTTCCTAGGGATAGGAAATATATTTTGGATTTCTCTCTCGCTGAAAATAGGGAAGCGTCCCGTTCTTATCCTAAGTTCTACCATCTTCTTTGCTTCAAGCATTTGGTCTGCTCGCGCTCAATCTTGGGGATCATTGTTTGCGGCACGAATTATTCAAGGGTTTGGAGCCAGTTCATCAGAGGCTCTGGGTCCAGCCATTGTAGCAGACCTCTACTTCCTTCATGAGAGAGGAGCTAAGGTTGGGTTTTACACTTTCATGATTGCCGGCGGAAGTGCTCTTGGTGGCGTCTTCTCTGGTCTTGTTGCAAATGCAAACCCGGATTGGCGATGGGTCTTTTGGATGAACGTCATATTGACAGGAGTTTGTTTTCTGGCTACTGTCCTTTTTCAAGCGGAGACAAACTTTGAACGACCGCCTGAATATGAGACTAGCGAGGGCTTAGAAGCGTCCCAATTGCCAGACATCCGGGCTCGATCGAATGCCAGCTGGGCAAAGTCACTCAGTGTGACATCATGGTATGACAGGTATGCAGCTTTATTCCCGTGCATATCTTGCTGTCTAGGGCACTGATCAATCTCAGGGAAACCTCAATATGGCGGCTTTGGTGGAGGCCTTTTCTGACGCTCCAATATCCTGCTGTCGTTTGGGGATCTATTACTTATGGTGTGACTCTAGGTTGGGTTGTCTTCCAACAAACAGCCAATGCATCAGCTTTCCCACAACTTTATGGATTTAGTAAACTTGCCCTCGGCAACGTCAACGTTGCTGTGAGTTTCTTTGAGCGAGATGCACACTTCTGTGCTAACTATGTGTAGAACCTGATCGGCTCAATCGTAGGATGTCTGGTTGGAGGCCCCCTGAGCGACTACCTGGTCGGCATCATCTCAAAGCGTCGTGGTGGCTATTTCAAACCCGAGTTCCGCTTGTGGTGTCTTATACCATCTTTCCTATTTGGACCTATTGGCCTAATGCTCTGGGGTGGTGGGCTCGGGGATCATTTACCGGCTATGGTCGCAATTTCAGGATCTGGAATCACCTACGGAGTGCTTTGTGCTGTTCCAACTGTTGCGATG
The DNA here is from genome assembly GCA_001662645.1 of Pseudogymnoascus sp. 03VT05. Classification (NCBI taxonomy): domain Eukaryota; kingdom Fungi; phylum Ascomycota; class Leotiomycetes; order Thelebolales; family Thelebolaceae; genus Pseudogymnoascus; species Pseudogymnoascus sp. 03VT05. Next base: position 50,122 of record KV459501.1, on the reverse strand, counting down.
ACTTACGTCGTTGATTCCTATCGGCCGCTGGCTGTGGAAACAATGACAATCCTTACGGCTTTCAAGAACACTTTTGCTTTCGGGTTAAGTTTTGCTGTAATTCCATGGCTGGAAAAGGATGGATTCGTCAAGGTAAGTTTGTTCTTATACGCCTCTCGCATGCGTAAAGAGCTTTGCTGACAAGTCTTGGAAAGGTCTCTGGGTGGATGGTCTTGATCGAGGGACTCATATTTCTCACCGCCATCCCGATGTATATATACGGTGAAAGGATCCAACGATGGACAAATTTGACGTCTAAGAATCAGCAACGTTTGGATGAGGCTGTCCATCTATTTCTAGGTGGCAAGAAAGTAGGGATTATCCGGAAACTATTTAGCAGAGCAATATTATACCGGATGAGACCAATTGTTAAAGGAACCTCGGAAAAGTTATCTTTAAATGCCGTTTAGATAACTCGACTCCTTTCTGAGGCTCCTGTCTAAGAAACTAGTAACATTTTTTGTAATACCTTTTTAGTATGCCATATGAGATTAAATTCTCTACTCGATTTAATTGGGTGAGTTTTCTTGTTATTACGGTCATAAGTAAGGGTAAGATTCGGGTAACAAGTAAGATTTTTAGCAGGGTAGGAATGTAAATAGGACATCGAGTATCGATTGCATATTCTATTTAATTAAAGTAAATTATTTCGATTATAAGTATTTTAGTATGTTAAAATAGTAGGAGCGTAGTTTAGGGAGAATCGGAGCGTATTTGGGAGGGCAAAAACACCGAAAATATGAATATTTTAAACATTTGAGTGCCTGCGAGTAGCTTCAATGATGAGTGATTGAGTGGTTGTGGTGGGAATGCGTAGTATGCTTTGCAATCATTTGGGACGTGTTGCTGCTTTAGACCGGGATATCATGGGACACGGGGTCGAATTATTCCCCACAAGACACGGAGTCGGGTTATTACTCCGCAGATTTCCCCACGGCGGCGTCGTTGAACTTACGGTACCCCTTGCTCCTGCCGTTAAACCCTAGAACTCATTAATAAAGAGAGGAAGGGGCGACAAGAATATGCTCAAGTCAGACTGCCTCCATCTCTATTTTCTTCAGAACCCCCTTTAAAATTTGACAAAATGGTTGGAAGATATCTAATTTAGAATGCCACAGTGATCTCAGTTGACGCTGCCATTGGCATTGTTCCTAACTGTGACGTCCTTATTGAGCATGGTATCATCACTGCAGTCGCTCAGAACATCCCCACCTCTGCGGATCTCACAATTATCGATGCGACTGATGCCATCGTGTCTCCTGGTTTTGTGGACACACAGAGACATACCTGGCAAACCCAGCTGCGAACGATAACTTCGGACTATGTACTATCAGACTACGTCGTCAACATCCGCAATATATATGGCTCCTGCTATACTCCTCATGACGCGTACATAGGCAACTACTGTGGAGCCCTAGAATCGATCGATAATGGCATCACGTAGTTGGTTGATCATTCTCATATCATGAACTCTCCCGATCATGCGGATGCAGCCGTCAAGGGTCTTCAAGACTCCAAAATCAGGGCGGTCTTTTGCTATGGCTTGTATGAAAACCCCGCTTGGGAAGGCTCGAGAGTGAACAAGGAGCAGGAGATAAAGAACCCGAAATAGAGATGGGATGACGCCAGGCGCATTAAGGAGAAGTACTTCAAGTCCAATCAACGTACCGACCTCCTACGATTTGGGTTTGCCCCTGCTGAAATAGAACGGGGCACACTCGCCGAAGTCATTGATGAGGTTGAATTTGGTAGATCACTCGGATCTGCAGTAATTACTGGTCATGTGGCAATGGGAAAATATGATCGTGGTGCCCATATCATTCGCAATTTCGAGCAGAGGAATCTTCTTGGCCCAGATCTTTTGTTCAGTCATTGTACAACATTGCATGATGACGAACTGGAAGCTGTCAAGAAAACTGGCGTCTCTCTATCGAGCACTCCAGATACCGAACTTCAAATGGGAATGGGTCATTCAATCGCCTTCAAAGCGCACAAACACGGTTGCGTTGCAAGCATTGGAATCGACATTACCTCAAATAATCGTGCGGACATGTTTCAACAAATGAGGTTACTTCTTCAAGCTCAGCGACATTTGGACAGCGAAAAACAGGCCGTAAGACTTCCAAAAGTATCACAGAGGTGCGAGGAAGTTCTTAAGATGGCAACCATTGGTGGCGCAGTAGCTGTGGGATTGCAGGACGTCATTGGTAGCATCACTCCTGGCAAAAGAGCTGATCTTCTCATTACTCGCTGGGATTCGACCAGAATGACTCCCGTGCATGATCCTGTTGCAGCCTTGGTGCTGTATGCAAATGCTTCTGATATTGATACAGTCTTCATTGATGGGGAGTTAGTCAGGCACAAGGGGCTGCTGACGGGAGTGGACTGGCCCAAGGTACGCCGAGAGCTTTGTGATTCAGCCGCGTCTATCATGGAGCGATCAAAGAACGCTTTTGTTGAGGAGGTCAAAGTTGCTGTCATGGAGATGCTTCAAGTGATGCATTTTTCTATTTGTCGCATTGTACTGCTTGATCTCTTTTGGGACTGCCCGAAGTTTGCGCACTAACTTCAACATTTGAGACTAAGGAGCTTGATTTGAAAGTTGATCCTTAAGCGTTTATATAATCCTCAAATATCAATAAACGACATCAATGCATGTTTCTAAACCATTAAAACCACTATGCTAGCTGCACAAGTAACCATAATATTGCAAGCACCGGTCTAGGGAGAGAACTGTGAGTTGTTAACAACTGATAATGATGAATTTGATAATTGTTCGACAGGGAGATATGACACCCTAATATATTGCATGAATTGATCCAGTCTATCTAGGCTACTGCAAAAGCATGTAGAGGCCCAATCCTTCCGGGTTTGGAGGTTTCCCCTAGGGCCTACACTTAGAGCATCTCGTCCGATTAGCTGAAGGTGTGTGAACCTAACTCGAACTTCAATTTTCTGGGTTTTCCGAACCCCGCAGTCACTAATACCCCACACTCCCCAGTACCCCGCACTCCCTTATATTGTCCCTTGCTCGAGTCACAACCTCCCTTTGGATTCATGCATGATCCATCTGTTATCAAGCTCTACTTAATACTAGCATCGTAAACGCTACGAGTAATATATAAGATTGCATTCATGATCGGAAAATCCTAATCCTTATGTTGGCAGCATCGGGACGGCCACGCAAGGCCTGCAGCCAATGCAAGGGCCATAAGGTACCGAACTTGTGATCCTGGCACTAGCAACGCTTTACAAGCACTCTTTTTAAATCTAAATCACGAATAAACAGACTGATTTTAAGCAGGTCCGCTGTTCGGGTGATAGGCCGGTCTGCAGACGATGCTCGCGCCTAAGACACGCTTGCATTTATAGCGTCAATAGTGTCAATGTCCCTCAGGTGCACAGAACGTCGAGTTTATTGTAAAGTGTGCGCGTAACAGATACTCCTCCGGCATCAGTATCTACTACTGCCTATGGTCGAGAAAAAGGCCATTCTACCTGCCGAGGGTGTTTAGAAACCACCAGAAAAAAGTACCCGAATCCCCCATTGCTGTTGATATCACCTTCGCAAGATTACAATCTCGGGATTCCAGCATCGTTGGTTTCTAGCCTGATCGAAGTATACTACTCTGATGTGTACAATGCTTCTCTGCTGTTGCACAGGCGCATGTTCTTGGAAGCAGTAGCTGCAGGTACAGCTCGTCCTCAAGTCGTTCTGAGTGTCTGCGCGATTGCGTCAATGTATGATTGAAAGCACCAACTCTGGATAACATAAGTTGACCTTTTTATGTTCAGTTTCCATCTTGACGCCAAGAACCAGACTTCCCTCAAAGAACATGGATTCAGCACACAATGGGCCAAGCTTGCAGGCAAGCTTGCTTTCCAAGAAGTCGAAAGCCCAAACGAAGATAACATCGTGGCATTTATAAATCTAGGGCTTTTTTGGTACAGCCAGGGATCCTGGCGGAGGTCTTATATACATAAGGGTATTGAACCTGAACATGTTTTCTTTGATTCAAGGTATTTTACTGACCATTTCAATCGACTTCAGGCAATGCTCTGCAGCTGGCAAATCTCCTGGGATTTGGAATCGAAAGACCTGACAAGGAGAGTGCCTTGGAATCAGAGATCCAGCGCCGTCGCCTCTGGGCGTGTTATCTTATGAATTGCCACGCACCGGGATCCGTGTCCGTGCCAGAGGTATCGGAGACTGCACAAAAGCTTAGACTTCCCTGGCGAGACGAAGATTTCGAAGCTGGGTTCTGTGCGGAGCCAGGGGTCTCCCTGGATTCTGGACTAAGCAAAGAAGGCATCTTCTGCGAAACGGTCAAGGCCATGACATATTGGTATGATCGACCGGTAATTCATACCTGCTCTAGAGCTGACAATATCTAGGCGTGCGGTTTTTAACTTGATCAAATCTCCCGAGTCCAGCATTACCGCTAGAGTTTCTGCCTGGTCTAAACTTCCCACTTCTCTTTACTTGACGCCTTCTAGCATCTCAGGAACGCCTCACAGTGTCCTGCCTAAACTACTACTCATCCACACCGTTCATCACCAGTGTCTCTGTGCTCTACACTCCTCCATTGTCCCTCTTTTTTCTTGGGGTGCAAGTGACAACACATGGTTGACTGTACGAAATCTCTCAGCACAAATAGCTTTCGAACACGTTTGCGAGGCTTCTACACTTTTCGAAGCGATCCTTACGAATTCCAACGAATCTAATGCCATCCCAAGTTTTATTGCATATGCAGCCTACTGTGGATGTGCGATCCAGATTCCTTTTATGTGGTGCTCCGAACCATCAGTTAGGGAGAAGGCACATGCAAACGTCAGGACGAATATCAGAATGATACATCTTTCGGCGAAGTACTGGAAGTTTAGCGCGTTGTTGGTATGGTTTCTGTCCCATTTTCCGCCGCAGTCGGACATGATTCAGGGCCAAAGATAACATTTCGAGTAGGAAATCCACTTCCAGTATCTCTACAAAATGCGCGCGAAAGATCCAGTTCCCCTCGAAAATGAACCCAAATATCTCGCCGAGGGGAAATTAAAAGGATTTAGAATCAGCGCATCTCATGCGCGTGATTCCATATTAGGGCACAACAGCATTCTATGGAGCAAGGGCGATGGTTATGCAAAATCAGGCGAATAAGTTACCGATCTGGGGATTCAAGATGAGAATAGTCTTCAACCTTCCGGCTTAACGGGCCAAGAGTGTAAGTGGAGTCTCTTCCCAAGAATTGCGATGGCAATCAAAACTGATCATACCTCTTTGCCACCGTAGTTGCTAGGACTACCACTCCCCAGAGCCAGCGTCCTCCCTCGCGGGCACCCATAGCCGAAGAAGATCAACCACTCACACCTGCGGATCCCAATCCGACGACCATTGTTCAACAGGACCTCTATGCTCAGCCATCTCCAACTCTGGATTTCTTCCACCCGTTTCTCGACCCCGAAATTCTGGATAATTTCCCTGACAGCGAGGTCTTGGATTTCTCGCAATATGGGACGATTCCATCGAGCTTTGACTTTTTCGATGGTTGGGATCTTGGTGCTGGAGAGGTCCCGTAGCCTGGAGGGAACGAGATGGGGTAAGGTGAGTTAAGGAAAGGTAATGGAAGGAGAGGTAAGGTGAGGGAAGGAGGGTAGGGTGAGGAATGTAATGGAATCGTAAGGTTAGTAAGGAAGATAATGGGAGGAAATATATTATTCTGTTACTCGCTAGGGGGCTTTGAATCTTGGAGGGTAGGTTGGCGTGGCATAATGAAGAGAAGATGGATTCTGCAGAATGTGAAGTTGTCTTAATGGGGCTAAATACAGAAGCTCTTGTCTAATATCTTTCTACCAAGATTTTAGATCTTAGTCGGCAACAACCATAGATCTACGAGCCGGAACATTGTCATCCAGCGACTCGAAACTACATATTCCCCTCCTCACCACCATCGACCCAGCACGCCTCTCCCCCCCCCCTCCCACCCCACCCAACCCCAACCCAACTCAATCATCATTCCCACTCCTCGGCAACCCCTCCACCTCCCGCCCCAACTCCTCCCTCAACCTCACCCCCCCCACAACAACCGGCTCACAATCCTGCAACACAAACAACATCCTCGCCCACTCCGTGCTACTCCTATTCCTCCACGCATGCATCGTCCCCCTCTGCACCGCCACATCCCCCCTCCTCAACACCACAACCTCCCCCCCATCAAGCTCCATCTCAATCTCCCCCTCCAGCACCACGCCATAATCGAGGGACTGCGTCCTATGCATGAGCGGCGCGTGCAGGGGCCCGAAGTCCACGATGCGGCAGACTGTTCCGTGCGGTTGGACGAGGCCGAGGGTGCCGGATTGGAGGAGGGCTTGGTGCGTGGTGATGTCGCTGGAGGAGGTGAGGGAGACGGGGAATTGGGACGTGGTGTAGATGACGTTGAAGCCGATGGTGGAGGAGTTGAAGAAGGTCCAGGCGTTTTGGGTGGAGGAGTGGAGGTAAGCTTTGCCGGTTGTGGGGGAGTGGGTTGTTATGTGGATTGTTGGGTTGGGAAGGTTGGAGGGGAGGGGGGCGGTGGCGGTGGCGGCGGTGGTGGTGGTGGTGTCGGACATTTTGTCTTGCTGCAAGGGTAGTTGTTCAAGGTGTGGAAGGAAGGAGATGGATTTTGACATCGAGGATGGGAGTACCTTCTTACTTAAAACTTGGTGGATTGGAAGTGCTTTTCTAGACCCATCGGACAGTTGGAAATGCAACTTTCTAATATCCCAATCATGATCGGAAAAGTGTAACCTTTGTAACGGGTTGGTGCTAGCCAACCGTTACAGTATATATAGTGTGTTACGCGTATTCCAGCCGAGCTGGAATATTGTAGTCATTTTGGCTCAGTGGGGTGTAGCGCGAGCGTAACCGTACATCATTACAACCTTGACGCAATATCCCGACTCAACGCTACCAACATCAACAATGATCCGGTATTGCTCCGTGAACCTCGGCCGTGAGACTTTTGGTTTGTAAATTCCGCGCCATAAACCCGAGAGGGTTATGGTGGTTTAGGAGAATTACTAAGTGTAGGAAGCATGGTGTGTTCTAATGACCCGCATAGGCTACACCGTGACGGAGCTCGTGAGCGAGGCATTGGTGCTAATAGCTCACCATCCTCCTTCTGCTCAGCTTGTACACTTTTCTCCTGATTCAGTAAGAGGTATCCCATCTGCGACTAATAAAACTCCACCTCTAGCTATGTACTCCCGCATGATTGCCCGTTTTCGCTTCTGCTTTGTTGTTCGTTCTCTGCTTCTAGTCTCTCAATTCTCGCTGGCTAGTAGTATGACAACTGTTCATTGCTAACTCGCAGCCTTTTAAGAAGCATTGTAGTTGTTTTTAATTGCTGTGAGGTAGAAGAGGTGCCTTTCCACTAGGAGCTTTAACAGTAGAGTTAAACCACCCTTTAACTACTCTTCTTATAATGAGGGGGTGTGTCATTATGTCTTTTAACTCTGCACCTTTTACCGCATTGTGGCGATGATCGCACAGACGATTCCTCACCCACGCCGTGGAAAGGGATGTGGCTATGCACAGACTTCCACATGTTAAATAAACCGCTATTGGCGGGACGACAAGGATGGATGGATTTAGAAATGGCTTCGAAGGACAGACGGGCGGAGCAGCTAAGGAAACGTAAGGGAGCGGAACGGAGCGGAACCTAGAGGAAGTATCACTATAGCCAAAAATGTATGTGCAGGAACTTCACAAATCGAAAGTCCCCTCCCCCCACAGTCGCTAATCTCTTAATAGATCTTGGCCGCCATCCTTCGCCGTGATCCTTCGCCGTGATCCTTTGCCGCCGCCACCAATCCTTCCGTTACCACTAGCCCCAACGGTTAATACAACGTCGATACAACGTCAATACTATATACAACGGCCAATACAACGGTCAATACATGAGTGATACCCGGTCATATCTGACCTTATTCTCTTCCCCCTTCCCCCTTCCCCGCTAAGCACCACCGGATGATCCATCTAATCTAGCCTGACTTTGCTAGGATTAGTGTCAATGTCTGAAGAATTCTATATAACGGGTTTGGTCTGAAGGATTCTAGATGGCGGGTTTGGTTTGAAGGGTTAGTCTGAAGGATTATAGATGGCGGGTTCGTCTAAAGGATTCTAGATAGCGGGATCGGTTTGAAGGATTAGTCTAAAGGATTATAGACGCTAGCATATAGCATATAGCTTATAGCGTATAGCGTATATCAAATAGTATAAATATCAATGCTATATCGGTGTACTCGCCAAGGCTTGGCTACCAAGTGAGGAAGGTCATGTACTAATTTACAATTATAATCACTTGGACAAGTCGCAGTAGGCCCAAATCTTAATCCTAACCCCGGGTCTAAATCTGCTAGTTAAATCTGCTGGTTATAACGGCGGGTGCACAGCCTACCACAAGTGAGAGATGAGATGACCGGCGAAGAGACCAAATATATAAACCCCAGAGTCTCCTGGCACTCACTCTGTTCTCTAGCACTCCACTCCACTCCACTCCCACCTTCTCAGAACTCAGATCTATCTTCAACATCGCTTCTTCTCAGCCCTCAGCATCCTCGGACTTGCAGCAGCAGCAGCTGCTGCCCCTTCGCCCTCTGCAGTCTCCACGGACGGAGCTTTAGGAATCCGCCGTCACGGCCAATGACGGATGGGACATCCCCACGAAGTTTCAGGATTCTGCGGCCACGACCGATGACAATGGGACGTCTCGAGCGACGACACCTGGGTCACGGCGACCAAGCGTGACAATAAGTGGGCAAAGGGAAACACAAAAATGTACTTCTCGAAGCAAAGTAAGAAGCCCGAAGCTGAAGCGTCCTGGAACATCATTTCACTTCCAATGCTAACATGGATTTTTCCTTTCGCCTAGGGATCAACTGGGGCAATATTCCTCCTTGGTGGGTTGCCGACAAGCTGCACAACAACTGTGATAGTTCCGGTAAGCTCCCAAGCCTCGATCGAGTCCCTGGAGACTCTCTAACTGTTTGTTTCGCCTTACAGGATGCCACGCCGAGTTCATGTCCGGAACGACCATTGTAGATAGCAACATATCTAAGAGACGCGTCGATTTCACCGTGACCACCGGTCCGACCGACTACGAGGTCTGGGTGAAGCGGGGCCTGATCGAGCTCATGAACAAGGCCATGCAGGTCAAGGGCATCTAGTATGTGTATCCCGTTCCCACCCTGCCGCCACATCTCTCTAACCCAGCGTGCCACCACCACTAGCGAGATCAAGCGTAAGCAGCCATACTCTCCTCCGTGCGCTGGTCTCTCGTGCCAGACCTCGAAGACACAGTACTATAATCAGTATATCGGCCCCCGACGCATCAAGGTCGAGCACCAGAACTCTAAGGGGCTGCGAATGAGCACCCTGCAGATCGACGTCCGCAATGAAGCCACCTCTGGGGAGGCGTGTAAGAAGACAGCTCAAGTTCTGGGTGGTTTGGCTGGCGTGGCTAATTCTTTCGGCGGGCTGTTCGCTTTAGCTGAGATGTTTTGTTCGGGAGGGTGCTGCCGAGTCACGCAGGCTCCTGTATATAGCTATGCGGTCTAGGAGCGTTAACAATCCCTTGTCAGCCATAGCGGGAGTAGTTGGCATTTTAGATACCGTCCTGAGACTAAGTGTTGCTATATCCCGGTTTAAGCATGATTATGAATATGAACTCGTTGACGGAGACCTAAATGTCGCTCGGGCCCGTGCCCTTCCTGCTAACTGATTTGCAGATGCCTACTGGTTAGGGTTTCTCTGGTTGCGGCTCAATACGTTCCACTTGCTGTGTATACAGCGATATCCTCTATATCTCTATATCTATTTATAGTCGTCCTCGCCGTCGTGGTCATCGTCGTCATAAAGAAGGTCAAAGGGATGGATCAAAGGGGATAAAAAAAAAGATACGTATACGGCTGCTGCATGCTATCGATTCCCTCGTCACGGCTGCATTCGTTCGTTCAGGGGTGAATAATACGACATGAAAGAGAAGATGGTGAGGAGCAGGTGAGAGGAGCAGGTGAGAAAGGACTAAAGACAGGCATGTTGGCTATCAAATACATCTTAGTTAGCGGCAATCGACGAGAGGGGCAGGTTTGCCTTTCGAAGCCCTCCACATCCTAAAGGCATCAGGTCAGACGTGACAGAGAAAAGGTAGATGAGCTATTTTGGTGGTTGTGTTAGTTCCTGAGGCACAAACAGTTGTGCGGTGATTAAGTTGGGGTGAGGAGGATGAGCTGGTGTGTAAGCAAGCACACGAAAGGGTTCCGTGATTAGGATCGGGTACTTTGATAATAATGGGGGTGCGGGGGTTAGGTAATTGGTTTTGATATGTCAATCAGCCTCTCCTCCCTCCTAAAAAGGTTGATATGGCTTTCCACGAAAAGCCGTCGTCCATCCCATCCCATCCCATCCCACCCACCCACACATATCACAACAGCATCACCATCACCATCACCGTCACCAAGACACAACGGTAGAAGTGAATAAAAGTAAAATAAAATAAAAAACAACAAAAAAGTATGCCGGCCCATAGCCATAATTACAGTTACTCCATTCCTCCCCATCTCCCTGGCAAAACGATCGGGGTTGGGTGGTGGGTCATGCTTTCATATACAAAAACAAGATGCTGCCTTTTATATCCCCTCCAGACACACACAACAAGACCATCGTTCATCAAGAAGAGCAAACAAAGCCCATCCCATTCGCGCCATCCCGTTCCTTTCCCGTCTATACAAATTACCCCCTTCCTATGCAACCAACAGTCCTACCGATTGAAGATGGAGAAAATGGAGATTTACTCCCCATTCCTCAACCCCCAAGCCGGCTTCAGCGCCGCAATCATATCATCCTTGGTACTCACCGAATCCCCCGGCAGCCGACTAATCCGATGCGCACCACTGCGAATAGCCTGTAACTGCATCGCCGAAACCCCACTCCGATTACTCCTAATACTCCCCGCATCACTCATCGTATCCTGATCCCTAAACACCCTCTTCGGCGGCGCGAAATCAAGCGACGTGAACGTCCCCGACTTCCTGAGCGAATGCGGGCTAGGAATAACAGCCAACTCATCGAACGCGCTAACAAGCGGCTTGTAAACGGGAACAGCAGGACTATACGCTCTCCTCTCACCCATGGGACTCTGTGAGCGGCCCTGAGCACGCTCTTTGTAACTCGTAGGCGCGACGAAATCAGCTGCGTTCATGATGGCGAAGGAGTCATCTTTCATCATCGCCGGGGTGGGGATTGTATTCAGATCCGCGAGCGGTGCCATGGGGCGTTTCTTCTGCGCGGTGTTGGGGCGACGGTTCGAGGCCGACGAGAAGGGGCGGGGTTCTTGGAAACCGGGTGCGGGACCGCGCCATTGGTTCATGGAGCGGCCGCTCATTGAGCCGTGAAATGCGCGCGGTGGGCCGCCGGGTCCAGGACCGTAGTTGTTGTTGTAGTTCTGGTTGAAGCCCGAGCCCTGCGAGCCGCGCGGGGGTGCTTGGCCCATGAACCTCTGTGCGCCCGGCGGCGGGGTGAAAGCGCGACGAGCCATGGGCTGTGCGTAGGGTTGCGGGATGGGGGCTTCGTAGGCGTCGGCGTGGGGGTCGTAGTATGCTCCGTCGTCGTAGTCTTCGTAGTATTCCCCAGCGGGCGCGGGCTTGGAGTCGTCAAAGTACTCTTTGTAGAAGGAGCGGATGCGGTTTGCGCGGACCTCGGGGTCGTCGGACTCGACGGCGAGAGTGGGCGGGAGTGGACGGAAGCCCATGGAGATGCGGCGCGGGTCGACGCCGGGGGCGCCCAGGCCGGCGTTGGCGTATTCCTCGGGGGGGACGTCCATGGAGTAGCGGCTGGCGCGCTTCATGGTGGCGTCTTGGGTGGGAGATGGGGGGGTGACGACGAAGCCGTCGTTGCCGTAGTCGTCTTGGAGCCAGTTTTGGTCGTGGGTAATTTGCGGGATCTCGGGGAGGGCCGATTTGTCTTGGGGCAATGACTGCAACCTCGGTGGGCGAGGGTTCGCGGGTAATGAGTTCGCAAACTGTGGTGGTGAGTTCTGCTGAGGAGCACGGTCGTCATCTAGCGAGGTTGGGCCCATTGGCATATCGAGAGCAGCAGAGTCAGAGAATGGAGATCTCTCGTTGTCTTTAGCGGGAGCAGATGGCGGCGGGGTCTCCATGCGACCTCCTCCATTGACAATCGCACCAAGGTAGTTATTGCTCAGTCTGAAGCTCGAGGTATTACGTTCACCGTCCTTTGAAGAGTTGGAGTCCCTTGGGCTCGATGGCAGGCCCTTTCTTTGGACACCTCCGTCCAGTGACGAGTTCTTGGGGAAGTATGCAGGTTCGATATGTGCGGGTCCGTTCTCAGGCAGAGTGTTCTTTGCCAGTGATGCTTGGCGAGGAGGTGGTGAGAACTCATTGTTCCCTTGCCCATCGGTGCTACCCATCTGGCTGGCATTGCGAACCAAGCCAAAAGCAGCTGTTGACTTTCCACTGTGGCCAGTGTGGCCAGTGTAGGTTGACGAGCCGTCACCGCGTCTTGGTGCTCCGAATCCGCTGCGCATAGAAGCGTTGTCATTTTGGAGTTCGGTCACCGGGCGATAAGGGTCCTCCTTGTTGTGGATCGATCTTGAGAGGGAATGCAGGGACTCGGTTGAGTTGTTCAGTCCTGGCGGGAGAAGATAAGGGCTGTTGATGATGTCCAGAGACAACTGCCCTTTGTGGCCAGGCTTCTCGCTCACGTCGTAGTCCGAAAGACCATTAGGAAGCTTCTTGCCCTTCCTTGCTACATGGTGAGGTGGCATTCCGTGACCAAAGTCAAGAGACTTGTGCTTGTCGTTGGCATCCTCCTCTCTCGTCTTGCGGATGTGTCTGCGGTGCAAGTAGATCAAGGCAATGACGATGATCACAATAGGAACACTAGGTCATGATTAGCAGTGAATCTACCCATGGAAGCATTGTCAACTCACGTCACACCGACAATGATAGCAATAGTCGAAGACGACGCGGAATACGGCTTCTCACACTTCGACGAAGTGTTACCAGGTCCGCACTCGGCTGTTGAAGATGCCGCCGAGGCGCTCGACGTAGTAGTATCACCTGGTGGGGAGCGGGGGACGAGAAGAGAAGGAGTTGGCTGGGTGTACGATTTAATCAGAGTCGGAGCACCGCCCATCGTGAGCGGCCAGTGGATGTCGTTGAGGTGCGCCTCCTCAGCGGCCTTTTTCTCGAGGGGAAAGGCGTGCACATCGTCAGCGGCACCGCGGGTATCCATGGTGGATTTGTGGTGTCGGTCCTGCCGTGAAGCCTCCCGTGACGGCTTCCGGAAATGAAGGTGGATGTGAAATTTGTAGGGGTCGAGTTGCGGAGAGAGTGAACTCGCGAGTGTAGGCTGTCACAATGTATGACTTTCGATGCGATGATTTCGTCGACCGGGACGGACGCTGGTTCTATGCTGTATTGACTGATGCTGCTATCATAGACGTCGTGGTAGAATGAAAACAATCGACCGACAAAAAACGGTACTCGGAAGTCGTTGAAACTGGCAGTTGCTGGACCGTTGGAAAAGAGTGACTGTAATGAAGGACTTCGGGGTCAGGACTCGAAATGAGGGACTATACTGCTGAAGTAGCAAATGTGTGTGGTTTTAAATGAATGGCAGTCCTGCTCGGCAGGGACTATTGAATTATGGAAAGACGCAACTTGTGATTGTCGTGATGGCGCGTTACATCAGGCTGGATCGTGGGGTGAAGGTCGACGAGGAGGAGGAGGAGGAGGAGGAGGAGGAGAAGGGAACAAAGGCTCAAAGGTCAGGCAGGCTCTCAAAGGTGCGTCGTGTGAGGAGAAGTCCGTGGGAGAGGGCGGATGGGGGGATGCGCGGTGAGTAGTACCGTCTTCGGTCGAGAGCGATAAAGTACTTGGGATGGATTGGTGGAGGTTCCTGTACTTTGCCAGTATGCTGGGAGTACTTCAGACCACTTTGGTTGGTTCTTAGTACAGACGGCGTGAGGCGCAGGGTGAAAACCTGGGGGCTTGAACGGGATGCTGGAAATTGGAAATTGGAAATTGAAACGGATATCCCCTGTGGCGCGAGACCCTCCTCTGTGCTTCTCTTTGGCGCCTCTCCAGGGTCGCGGGCCGGGATGATGCGCCTATGCGAAACGCCGGTCGTAATTATGATTTAGATTTACTGTAGGTGATGGAGGGTATACATCACAAATCGATCGCTGTTCACAACGCGTTTTTATTTACATTTTACAAGCTATTTTGATCAAGTTCAGATTGATGTTTGAATGTTGAATGAGGGCAGTTAGGGTTAACATAGATACTAGATAGGTTGATTGAATGTGCATGTGCATTTGCAAATTGGCTATAATAGTTACATTCTATATATATATACATCCAACCCCTTCATCTGTCGCCCCCCACACCCGAATCCCCCCAATCCCAAAGTAGTTTAACTCAGGAACAATCAACGAGATTGAAGTCTGGCAGGGCGCACAACAGGGAGAACAGGCCACGAAAGTCCACGAAAGCCCACCAAAGCCCACCAAAGCCCACCAAAGCCCACACCAAATCGTTAGTCGTGCCCACGATAATTGGCCGAATCCTCAAAATGTACAATAACTGTGCCTATACAGGTAGGTACTCTTCTCTCTAACTATTCAGTACCCGTACAACCAACTTTCACCCAAGCTAGACCGTGGAACGTTCCATACCTCCCCTTCCCCCCCCCCCCCCACCCCCCCCCCCTCCTGATTCGACGAACAAAAGACGGCTCGTCAGCAAAAAAGTTGCAACACTCACCAATGTCCTTTCCGTGTGCATATACAAGCATATCTCCCAAGGCAGGCAGGCAGGTAGGTAGGCCAAATTATGAACCCCGCTAAACAACCGAAATGAGTTGCTGCTGTTAGGGCCAATATTTAATCAATTTTCTACTGTGCTAGAGCAAGTAAGTATGCTGGTGGGTGTTGGACTTGTGCCTGTGCCTGTGCTGTCGGCTTACGCCTCAGCCGGTGCGGCGGTCGCGTTCGAGATGGTTCTTTTCTTCAGCTCACCCACGAGAGTCTTGACCAAGTTTCTTGGAGACACGGCTCGGCGCTGTTTGACGTGCTGGCTTCTATGATTGATGAGATGTGACAGAGTGCGGCTGATGATTGATGATGGTACCCCTGACAGGGAGAGAGAGCTTGGGTCTGCTTCAGCTGTCTCGGCCCCACATGAGGTCATTCAAACTTGTAGCATAGTTAAACAACGAGTCAGTTGAGTCGCGAATCCCCAAGACGCGAAAAATGGAACGTACTGTAGGTAGGTATCATAACTAGTAGAGAGCGTCCACCGTCATCAATATTGCCCGTCGAAAACATCATATGTTCCTAAACTAGAGCATCCACTGACTATCGTTAAACTGTTCGTTAAACATCAATATGTTCAATTTCACCAGCCCTCCCATCCTTCCTCCCAATGAAATGCCCATTACATAT